>JAVYIG010004350.1:0-164776 GCA_035222895.1 Strongylocentrotus droebachiensis | reverse complement strand
ATTGAACTTGACAAAAGTGATTAGACATTTAGTAGTGCAGAAAGTTCAAAGGATTTAGAGCGCTGAGTAACAATTGATAAGTTTCTTCTCCTGTACTCTGGGATGTTTCAGGAAATGTGGGCATTGGCAGTTGCCTCCCCCCCACCTCCCACCCCGCCCCTTCCAGCCGCTTGTCATAATCTTTCCAATGCCCAAGACAAGTTAGTGCATCGATCAACATGAATATAATATAATATCGCCATATTGGTTTAATGGTTTATTTTGCCTTGACTACTAAGAAAACACGTGTATGCTTGTAAGCAACCAATACTCCGCATAATTCCTATTGTGATAAGATTAGAATGACATAAACTTTTCTCAAAAAATAGTTCGGCTAGGTATGCAAATTTTTTTTCTTCTCTCGATTACAAGTAATTCGGTACAAAAATCGAAGGAACATTATGAAACTACTTGATCGATGAATCTCAGTTTTAGTCTTTCTGTGTTTTCAAATAGGAAGTTCCAGAACTACAATTGAGATCAATTTGAATCTTTTCTGCTTAGCCATGAATAATTTAAAATCGTTACTAACTCCTTGAACTTCTAAGGATCTCACGATTTGATGATTGTAAAATGTCATTAGGTACCAGCTTATAATTTTTACAACACATCACCGTCTACATTAGAGTTCTATCATGCCTGTTGCATAAATCATATGGTCTTTTTGAACATGTTCCTGAAATGACATGATTTTCTGTGATTATTTTTCTTTTTGGGAGGTAAATTATACTTTTGTAATGCCATTGTTGGAAAATGACAAGTCTCTCAAATTTACAATTAGGCAAACAAATATGCTTATTTAGAAGCATTCATGTCAGGGCCTGCAGAACGGTAGGGCTCGAGCCCTCCTCACTTTTTTAAAAAGTAATGTTAAAGAGAAAAAGAAAGAAAGAAAGAATGAGTGACTTGCCAGTGTCACCAAATGAGGTATCAAAATATGCTCTTCTGACCGTAATTAAATACCTAAAGCCCCTGAGCTTCGGGGGGGGCTCCACACCCTGGGACCCTACTTTAATAAGTGACATGGCAAGTTGTCCACAAATAAGGTATCTAAATATGCTTATCTGACCGTATTTAATGCCTAAAACCCGTGCAGCTTCGGGGGGCTTCTTGACCCCCGCCGGGGCAAAGACACTGGACCCCACGCCAATTTACGCTAGCACTCGCTTCGCTCTACCGGATCGTTAATACTCCACTTAGAAAAACGTTCCGCGGGGCGGCCGGATGTAACGTGTAAGAGTGGTGGTGGTGCAGATTTTTCTTCTGCCCCCGAAAACGTTTTTGCTCATTACGCCACTGCCCCTGAAAGGTGAGACCCCGCCCCCTCCCCCAATCCCAAACTGTTGCACTTTCTGCACTACTAAATGTCTAATCACGTTTGTCCAGTTAATATACTGATATATACTGGCAAAAATATCTACAATAAAGCACCTTTTTGGCTCAAAATTTATATTTCACACACTACATCACTCATTGAAATTGATATCAGAATGAAGGTATTTAATTATCCACCTTTTGACACCAAATACATGGTGATTAGAGGTTTTAGTTCAAAGTTATCTTTAAAACTCGATGTAAACACACCAAACAGGTCCTTAATACACTAATGCACGTATATGCATACATGAGTTATTACACATGTGGGCAAAAATGTTGTTTTTGTGGAAATAAAATCAATAACTTTGGATTGCTATAACTTGTTATTGAAACGATATATAAACCTCTCCCTCGCACAGGATATTGTCGATGTACATTTGCAAATTCCTGGAAAGTCATGAAAAAATGCAATTCTCCAATTTTGATATATGGAAAATAATGTTTTTTTATAAAAAATAATTTTTTCGAAAACAATCACAAAAATCATGTTTTTTTACTTAAATTTGCAATGTTAAATGATCCCACATTCTTTAAAATTGGTATCGAAATGTATATAATTTAACTCTCTTTCACATGACACCTAACTCTATTGTGGTTCAAGGTTTCCTTAAAAATATTATTTACATAATACTATTTTGTCGTCAAAAGGGACACTTTTTTGGTGGGGGCGTCCTCCTGGCCACACTCACCACTTAGAACATGCCAGACGGTCAATTTGTTATGTGGAGCTATGCGATCTTTACATCTGTGCATATTAAAATTGGTTTCCTGCCCAGCTAGGTTGACCCCCACTGGCTCCAGGTCTAGGACCGACCCCCCCAGGAAATGAAGGAGGGGTCTGAAATTTGGACCCCATCATTTTTGGTCAATTGGGACCCTTTTGAAGCCAAAACAGCAAAAATATCAACTTTGGCACAAAAATCCTACGGGAGCTGTCTCAGTGACATACCGTACCACACTATTATTCAATTAGGGGATCTGAGGGACACTCCATTCACTCAATCTACCTTGTTATTTTCTTTTTCTTTCTGTCTCTGCTTGTATGCTCCTCTTATCCCAGCTGATTGGATATATTGTACTCTTTTCTTGTAACTTGTCTATCTGCCCTTTGTCTAGAATGACCTTACCAACAAGAGTTTCTTTTCAATATTCTTGAAAGTGTAACACATGCTGAGCAAGAATTATCAATAAATTTGTTGACTCGATGCAGTTCAGTTTGTTTGCGCTTAATTTTGCTTTTATTATAATTATATTATAATATTATAAAAAATTCATTTAGATCTCCATACATTGTTATATTTCCACTGATTTATTGAATGCAACAAATTATTCATAAATTGATTATTAAACTATGGATTCGAAGCGTTTAAAACCAGGAAGAATCAGTATAATCCATTTAAAATGGGCAATTATGCAATACGAATATATAGTGTATATGATTTATATACATCATCAAATATGACGACATCTGAAATTGTACTGAATTGAATTAGTTTAACCAATTAAAGTGAAACAATATTTGAATATTGAAATTTGGAAAGACAAGGAAGTTGTGCTAAAAAGTTGAAATTTGTCCAGGTTAAACCGACGTAACAAAAACAACTAAAAAAGTTCATGAAAGTACTTGTCATTTTAAAAATTTTCTTCACTATATAATGTTCCGACAATAGATTTTACCTTCCATTTGTTTTCAACCAAAATCATTCAGGCTTTCTGTGACGTGGTTTACTCCCTTCACATAAGTACATGTATATACCTTTGAATATAATTTGTTTCGTTATTAATCATCTCTTTTTAGGTAAACACTGTAATTCTTCCCATTTTTACAAACGGGTGGCTACAAAGTAACGAAATTTACATGAGGCCATACAGGCGCGTACGCAGGGGGGGGGGGGGGGGGGTGTTGACCCCCCCCCTTTGGAATTTTGTATGTGTGTATTTTGAAGGAACCCCCCCCGACCTTTGGTCAAAAAAAATTAAATAAAAAAAATAAAAAATCATACCAATGGCTGACATAAAAAGGTTGACCTTACTCCCCCCCCCCCCCAACGGAGCAAGATGTCAAATTTTCAAATTCCGAGACAAAAACAAACAAAAAATGTCCTCTTACCACCCCCCCCCCCCCCACCCCCCGCTTATTCAGCGGCTAGCTGAGTCGTTCAGATTTTTTGTGGGACCAAAAAAAAAAAAAAAAAAAAAGTGTCCTCTAAATCGGGGGGGGGGGGGGGGATGTCCCCAAAATCGGCCCTTTTGACGAAAAATAGTATTTTGTAAAAAAAATATTTTGAGGCAATCTTGAATCATCATGAGTTTGGTGTCATATGAAATATAATTGAATTATCAACATTTGAATACCAATTTAAAAACAAATAGTTTGTGTGGTAGTGGCAACCAACTCGAAATTTAGCATGATATTTGACTTTCGCCCTCCGCCTATAATAATAGGTCGGACAGCGACAAATGAATTAGTAAATACCATTCATTCTGCCACCAAGCTTTCAACAAGCTCGTACCTCGGTCATACCGACTATAAAGTCGTATAGTTGAATGAATTGAATTGAAATATTTATTTATACACGGTTAAAAAAAGCCCAAACAGTTATACAAGTCTGATTTCCATTGCGGATGTGTGGAACAATGTAAATACATCAAATAAACATAAAAATGACAATGGTACATCAAATGACATATTTAAAACAAACAAGAAATAACAGGATCAAAATAAATATTATTATAACAAAGATAGAATAGTACTGCCGGAAAAGTACATTTATTTGACTAACAATAATCATGAGTGGCCAAACAATAATACTGTAAATATACTTCAAATTCAAATCGGTTAAAGGTACTATGTCCCTTTTGCAGCCAACCTCAAATTCTGTAGAACTTTGCAGGAACTATGAATATGTCATGTATGTCCTATCTGTGAAATTTAAACGTTAGCAGTGTCCTCATATTAAAATTATGCAAGGAAACCCGTTTACATGCTAGACTTCACTGTCAGACACTATTGAGTGACTGACTGGCTTTTTTCCTTCTTTGGTAATAACATACATGAAAAGAGTCTATTTGACAACTAATAGTCGTTATTTTCCCACTTGAAGACATTTTCAAGCCCCATCTTTTTTAGGGAAGTTGTAAATTAGTATTATCTTTCAAATGCAGTTGGAAATTAACTTTTTCATTTTTTTGGCCTGCAAATGGGACATAGTACCTTTAAAAGAATTGTTACTAGTGCATATAAACTCCCGGAAATGATATATACAAATTAAGAAGGTGTGACGGAAGTAGTCATAATAATTATGCCTATTCTAACACTTTTATTTGCTTTTCTGGAGGTCAGATGCTCTTTGTCTTGAAAATGCGTGGACCTTTCGATGTATATCATTTTAGTCCTGAAGTGACCGTACTCTTGTAACTTGCATGGTTTCGCCTTTTTTCAAAATATTTGAATATTACTACCAATATAAAGGTGGCGCCATTGACAATTGCTATGGCGAGATAAGCTGCGTTGAATCCCATTGTATCTGCGATGAGACCTGTCAAAGGAATACAGAACAATTATTTATTCAACCATGCAATAGGTCGCGTTAGACATATACAATTGAATTGGTGCTCCTTTATTATCGTGAGATTTGTATTTTGTTGGAAATGAATTAATGAATATAAATAAATGAAATGAAGCGAAATAAATATTATGCACTAGCCTTGATCTATATCTATTCTAAGTAGATCGAAGGGTTATTATTATTATTATCATCATTATTATTATTATTACTATTACTACATGTAGGCTACTACTATTACTATTACGTCTTGTTTCCCCCTCCTTTTCCCTTTCCATTTCTCTCTTTTTGTTTGGCTTTTTCTTTCATCATGTTCAATTAAGCCATATATTAGGTTTCACTTTGTTATTAGGAGACATACAAAATCAGAATCAAAGTCCACTATTTGGGAGGTAGGCATGAGGAGGGGGGGGGGGGGGGGGGGGGGGCAGTAAACAAAAAATTAAAAATATCAGGTTCTAATCGCACCTAACGTATGTAATTAACGTATACATTAATTAATCTACTCTAGGCCTACCCGGTTTATCATTCCACTGCCATTATACGTGTATTAATACAAAAAGGGAACACTTTTCGGAAGATATTTGTTTAAACTTCTGCGCCAGAAAAATTTAGGGGTTTTATTTTTCACAATTTGTCAACTTTATGGAAGAAAGAAAGAAAGGTAATTTTTGTCAGTACAGATCTTTTCTTAATCTGGAAATATGGATAGTGTATAAAGAAATAATCATCAAAATTAACGTCTGAGTAGTAGTTTCTTATAGGCAATTCTTGGGGCGGGGGCAGATCTATCCTAAGTTGTTCGGAGTTGGATGGATTTTCACTGGTAGTTGTTCACGAGTTGTCATTAGGGACTTTTAGATTTGCACGAAGACAATGGGGATTGCTACGATCGACGTCCTTTTAATGCACTGCCTTGAATGGACGTCACACGTATCAGTCCACGAAAATCTAAAAGTCCCTATTCTGAGGATTCTTAACTTAGGGATAGTTTATTCGCGCTAGAATGGGTGCCAGTTGACGTCCCTGGGAATTCTTATCTTTGGGGATATTTATTCGGGGTCGGAGGGGATAGTTAATCCATGGACCTACTACAAAAGTAGTACTACGTACTGTAGTAGGTCCATGGTTAAACTAGGTAGAAATGTCCAGAGTTATGAGTTAATCACAGCCGATGAAGTGTCGAGCACCCGATAGCTTGTGTATCACCTCATCTGTCGTGATAGTGCGATAATGGCAACGTCGAATAGCTCGGTTGAGATCCTTGGGATCCAAGCAGACCCGGAGTTTGCCATTCGGGGCCAATTTGTCCAATGGGGCCAATCCGGACCAATTGAAACCAATTGGGGACCCATTAAAGTCTAATGGGGCCTAGGCCAATGGGGCCAATGGGGCCAATCTGGACCAATTGAAAACATCTGAAGTCCCATTGAAACCTGTTAAAACCTATTGAGACCAATAGAAACCAATTGAAACCAATTGAAATTTCAATTGGTGTTCAATTGGTTTCAATTGGATTTTCGTCTTGGGTTGGCAGGGGATAGTTTTAATAGGTGAGACTTATCAGGTGGATAGTTTTCCAGAGGGTAGTAAGTTTGTCAACTGGTAGTTTGGGGTAGTTGCGTCGGTGTAATCTAAGGATGGGTTGCTAATAGGGACTTTTTGATTTGCACGTCGACATCACACGTACCAGTCCACTATGTCGACGTGCAAATCGAAAAGTCCCTAATGTTAGAGGTCAGTTGGCAGGGGCAAGTGAGTTGTGCGGAGATAGTTTATCGGGAGATAGTTTTCAAGAGGTAGTTAGGGTCTTGATGTAAATTACAAATGGGCTATATTAATGTTGGAGGATATTTATCAGGGGTGGGCGGTTGTTCGGGAGTAGTTGTTCAGGAGCTAGTTATCCAGGACTTAGTCCAGGAGTATTGTTTCAAAAGTATTACCTGAAATGGTTCCTCCAGCCAAAAACCCTGCACCATGCATCAGTTCGAGGGTCGCGAAGAGGATATCAAAGTCTGCAGGCACCAACAAAAGTTCTGCTCCAAGGATAACCGGCAAAATGGCCATCCCTTCCAACGCGATTCCAGAGAGAAAGGAACAGACCAGCATCACCGGGAAATTGTGATGAGCAAAGACGTCTAGGAATTTTGAAAGTCCCTCCAGGATTACCAAGCAAAGGAAAACCGTGCTTGAATTTCCAGATTTCTTCATAACCAATCCAAGCGTGAGACGACTAATGAAGTTGGCAAAAGCAGATGTCAAGTTCAGAATGTTGACGTGGGTCAGTGACAGACCCATGTGAAGGGCTCGTGGAACGAATAAGGAGCGCCATCCTACGATCTCTATGCCCACCACGAAGTAGGCCACAAATAAGGTCACCAGACAGGGCTCCCAAAGACTTCTAAAGCTGTCAAAAATTACGGACAGTTTATTGAAGCATTCGTAACTTACTGGTATTTTATTTTGACTACTACCATCCTTCCCGGATCTTGTTTTTTCCGATGAAAAAGACCTTATGGTTTGTTCTTCGATTTGAATCCTTGTCGCCTGATTGTTCGGTTTGGCGCAGTCCTTTGACCTGTAATCACTATGAAGACATATCTCATCCTCAGAATACAGCGTCGGCCTTCCTTTTATTTGACTCTTTTGTAACTTTTTATTTCCTATAAATACTTCGTCGTCTGTTGAATTGGGCGATGACTCCGAATAATTTGAAGAAAAATTATTATTGTTACTTGAGCTGTATACCTCAGCTTCCGTCCCGCTGTCTTCCGACGTCAGCGTATCTTCTTCTGTATTTTTTACAGAAGCCCTGATTGAGGGTCTGATTGAGGGTCCAATTGCGATAACGAATGGGATGATGTTTGCGGTTAGTGCACCTAGTATCAACATAGCACCCCTCCAATCGTAGATCAACTGCAGATATTCAGCTGCAATGGGTACAAAGATGGTTCCAAAGGCATACCCGGATGTAGCTATACCGTACATTACGTCGAATCGTTCCCCTGCAACCTCCTTCAGGACGATGATAGATGAGACGAAAACCAAAGAGCTACCCAGTCCTAGTAAAGAATAAAATAATAATAATAGTCACATTTGTATACTCGTAGTACTTAAAGGGATCCGGTTACTTTGTCTCAGATTCTGAAACAAAATCCTGGATTTAGCTCATGCTGCAATGATAATTATAAACCTTTATGTCAGTCAGGAACCCCATGACTTTTACAAGCCGATCGCCTGTCTGATTATCAAGATATTTATGATTGGAAATCGAAACCAAATTTTGCGTTTGCCAAACGGTTTTCATAACACTACAGTCTATTGGGGAAAACGAGTATGGACAAACCGGTCACTCAAAGATTTTTACTTTTTTAAGGCACTTCGATCAATATTTGAAGTGCTATTTTTAGGGCTTCAATATTATACCATAACAGACACTTATAACACGTAGGGCCGTGCATCTCAGATTTAACATTGAACGATGCCTTTAAAAGCCTACACTGTAAAAAAGAATTTGTTCATTGGTAATTTTTACGTATTTTTTCCATGTAGAATTTACTTGAAAACATTAGTTTTGCCACTTACGCACTAAATTTAAGTCTTGCTAACTCAAACTTTCAATTTAGTAGAACATACGTGGAATATTTAAGTAAAATCAAATACATAAGAACTTTAAGTAATTTCAGCTTGTATTAATTTAGTAATTTTAACTCAAAATCAGAAATTATACGTATTACTCAAACAATTTATGTTGATTATTCTTATCTTTTTAAAGTAAGGACCGATGCAGTGCGTAATAGAAATATTTACATAATTTATGAATATTCATTAAGACCAAATTAAACTCTTTTTTAAATAAAACAATTCTTTTTTGTGGTGGAATGAAAATTTAAGGACTTTAAAACATTTACTAATTCATTTAACATGGCTAAGCAAAGACAAGACAATTTTTAATTGTTACCCAGTTCAAAACAAATCAAAACTTGATATTTCAGGAAATTGTCAACCAATTTTCCTTTTAAGATGCTACGATCAAGTATATATAAAATTTGGAGCCTTTCAATATGTGTCGAATTGAAGCGTATGTAATAGTTTGTGATGGTGGTAGATATATATATACGGTTAAATCTTAAATAGAAGTAGTGAATGATTAGTGGATGTTACTTGTTAGATTAGATGGGTACCAAATCGTGCAATATGTAATCCTATCATAGCTTTTTTTTAATTATCTAAAATGATTACAATACTTAAATTATTTACGTTAATGTAACTCGATTTAACTGAGTAAAAATTTATTCAGCAAAATAAATAAATTCTACTTAAGATGCCGTAGGTAATATTTACTTAATAAAAATAAGGCAATTCTTTTCCTCAATTTTATTGAGTTATTTCGACTATTATTTGTTTACAGTGTACTATATACGTGTTCAATCGCTTTACTATTTTAATTGATATTACCCCGTGGTTATTTGATTCAGTTGCTACTCCGCACATGGTAATACAAAAGCTCCGCTCCCTGGGGAGCATTCCGGCCAGACGCCATTATACAAGCGCATGCACACACACCAATCCAACCACAGTTATAACGTTCCTATTCTACCAGGTACCCATTTATCACCTAGGTGGAGAATGGCAAATGTAGATAAATGTCTTGCTAAATTACAATCCGGTGACGTATCAACTAGACCACGACAACTCTACCAAAATCATCATAATAATGATACATTTTAAGAATAATGAATTCCATTATAAAGCGGCTTCTTAATAGATACAAAGCGCATTAATATAATTATTAAAAAAATAAAACATACACATTGTTCTGAGTACACAAAGGAATTAGAAAAAATTCGTTGTATAAAAACTATTTTGATGTTGTGAGATATTCTCAATCTCTCAGAATCACGCAGGGAAATAACAGGTTAGATATGAGAATGAGAAAATTGTCTGGTACTACGTCACAGTGACATATCACCGATGCAGCCAATAAGAAAAGCCCTGGGGGCGTTTCACAAAGACCTTTTTTAATGACAAACATCAGTAACAAATCTGCTGATAACCAATCAGAAGCAAGGATTTTAGTAGCTTATAACAAAAACTGTCATTTGTCACTGATGACAAGGTTTGTGAAACGTCCTGATTAATGGTCCACGCAGAGCAGGTAACGTACCCAATACAAATA
This sequence comes from Strongylocentrotus droebachiensis, assembly GCA_035222895.1. Classification (NCBI taxonomy): domain Eukaryota; kingdom Metazoa; phylum Echinodermata; class Echinoidea; order Camarodonta; family Strongylocentrotidae; genus Strongylocentrotus; species Strongylocentrotus droebachiensis. The sequence continues at coordinate 154,615 of JAVYIG010004350.1, read as the reverse complement.
ATTAAAAGTAGCTTTGGAAAGGCAGAGAAGCTGCAGAAGACTCACTTGGACTGAAAATAAAAATAGACAGGGGTGAATGAAAGCTTGCCTGAAAGGTTGGTAGAAGCATGGGCACCGTTTCACGAACCAGTGGTAAGTACAAGTTCACCGCCATCCCATTGAAACGTGTCTTTATTTCTTATAGTTACGCGAGTTTTAATTCCATACACGCATTTCAATGTGATGTCCGTGTTCTTGTACTTATGGCGGTTTCGTGAAACGTTGCCCAAAACTACATGTCATATAAGCATTATAAACTAAAGAATAGATCGGATGTCTTACCCAATAAAGCAAAGCATAGACAAAATATCGATGGAGTCCAGGAAAGAGAAGAGAAAATCGTTCCACATGTTGTACACATAGCTCCCACCATGATAATTAGTCTTGGGTTTGCCAGCTGTCGATATCCTAGAATCACGAGTGGAGCTAGAAGACGAAATAATATATGAAATCATTTGAAAAATGCCTGACGTATATTAAAGGTATATTACTCATATTGCACACGAGGAGTAATTTCGATTGCGTTATCTTCCTGCAATGAGCCCAGCAAGGCAATATACCAGTTCTTGAGTCTTGAGTTTCTTGAGTTTGAGTTTATTAACGACAAAAATAATAACAAGTAAAACATAATGTATCAAGCATGATTACATAAAATATAACAATATAACACAAGATCGATAACATTACACATGTATAATATAAACATTGTTTTACAAAGTATGTTGTATACAATGGAATAAAAGATTATGTGAGATTATCTGAGTAACCATAAGGTACAGATGAACTCCAAAAAATATCCACTGATTTTGTGAAACACGGATAGGCTATAATTATAGGTACCAAAAATGTTAATGTTATCTTAATTTTTTTTTAGCAAAATCACTCCCAAAATGATAGAGATGCGTCATTAATAGCCTTTGTTCGCCCTAACAGAAATAATATACTTCCACCTGTACTCCATGAACATTAATGAGCTGGACCGTGCAGTCAGCACAGTCACATTAGGGACTTTTCGATTTGCGTAGACGTGTGACTTCCTTTTAAGGCACTGGCAGTCATTGTGTGACGTCCTTTTAAGGCACTGGCAGTGCCTTAAAAGGATGTCACACGTTGCAGTCCACGTTCTCGTCGTGCGAATCGAAAAGTCCTAATTGTTGTTAGGTAGGATCATGCAGGTGGGACCAGGTAGGACAAGCCATTATAGGCTCCATAAACCCATTTATTTCGTAATGTAATCAAATTTAATGCACAAATTTATGTTAAAAAGCGGCCTCGTTACAAATTATTTCATGTACCCGTTATGAATAATTATATTTTAATAGTCAGAATGCTATTTGTATACATTAATCGTTTCTAGGTAAGACAAACATTGTTATACAATTGATCATAACAGGTGAATGAAATAATTTGTAACGAGGCACTTAACAACAAATATTTTCATTAAATTTGATTACATAACGAAGTAAATGGCTTTATAGAGCCAAAAATCTTAAACGCCAACTACGACGCCATCTAATCATTTCTACGGAATTTTAAAACAATCAAGGTCGGGGCCGAGCCCCTCATCGTCTCTCTTGATATATTTCAATTACCCGCCTCAACTTACCAAAGAAATAAACAAATCCGATGGCGAACCCCGCCGCCAGCCCCAAATCGCTTGTAGTCAATCCTAAGTCCTCACGAAGCTCACTCTGGAAGATTCCCACTGATCTATCAATACCTCGCGAGAAACTCGTCATTAGGAAAATCAAAAAAACTACCGCAGCGTTCCGTCTTTTGACAAAACAACAAGCCATCTTTCGACTTTTATCCAGCTTGACAGTGTCATGAACTAAAATTGTTATTCTAAATGACAAATGAATGCCCTATCAAAAGTTACTTTCGAGAGTATCTGTTCGTGGCAGTATATAACTACGTCAACAGTTGTGGGTAAAAGGCCCTGACATAGTTAGCAACAGGGTCTGACCTAGTTAACGGTGACACGTTTGTCCTGAAAATAAAAGGTCCGCATAATAAGGCGCAAGGTAGGCCAGCTAGTCAAGCGTTTAAGAACGACTCTAGTATATTTTGAGAGGGGGGGGGGGATCTGCCGAGACAAGTTCGTGTATACCAGAAAAGCACTGTTGTTGTTGTTGTAGGTAATAGTTTAATGGCGTTCATTCAGTATTGAATATATACGCCATATCTTTAATTTTATAAGAAAATCAGTTATTCATAAGAAAACTGAGGATAAAGATTTGTAATGATATAATTAATTAATCAGTAACCCAATTTATTAGGAGTCTCTGGATGGTTTGCACTTCGTGATTCTGCTTTTTTAAAAGTTTAATCTGGTCAGCCCGGTTTCGATTGCATGGAAAACTAGCTTTGCCCGATTTGAAACAGGCTTCTCGGCTACTCGGCGTGCGTGCGCAGTGATCTTTTAATTTTGTAACGCACTGCTTGAGACTCAAGTTAGACTAGCCAAGATTTTTTAATGAAGACGGGCTGGGACTGCAATGATCCAATTAGCCTTGACATGTTTGTCTATCAAAAAGCACTGTTTTTTTCTTTCAAGGAGGCAAGTGAGAAATATAATGAAAACAAATCTTCCTGACCTTTTACGCTTGAAAGATGCATTCATGCAACTTCTTTGACACCATTTCAGTCGCTGTAGGCATTATGATTCAAAGCAAAAAAAAATCACGTTATGCCGAAGTCACCCCCATTATTTGTTGTTGTTTGCAATATCTTTGTCGTTCCCTTTATTATAGGACTCGACCTAGTATAAAATTATATTTAAGTAGTTCATCCGACACCTAAAAGTCAAAAGATCAAACTCTATGGCCCGAATTGAGGAGGTTTGTCGACAAAACCGAGGTTTATGTACGTCATTATGACGCACGAAAACCAAGGTTTGTCGACAAACCTCCTTCGTGAATTCGGGCCCTTGAGTGAACATAACATAGAAGAGAATAATGCCATCGATATGAGGAATGTGTTGTAAAGATTGGCGTCATCTTCTTTTCCTGGAGCTACACCATTGATTCTTGAACATCGACGCAAATTTTCCTCGCTTAAATAAATTTGTGTCAGACTCATCCCTCATTCATACATCCTGGAGCCTACTAGAGTAACTACGGAAGCGTTAAAGTGCCATTCTACTTGACGACATGACGAGATATTTCATCTTGTCAAGTCGACTTAATATCCATATCATGTCGACATGTAAAGATATATAACCTACGATGTCGACTTATCAACTTTTATTAGTCGACATGGCGAAATAAATTATCTTGCCAAGTCGACTTCACAAAAAGTTCATGTCGTCATGGCGACATAAGTTATCTTACCAAGTCGACTTCTAAAAAAATACATGTCGTCATGGCGACATATATTATCTTACCAAGTCGACTACCCAAAAAGTAATGTCGACATGGCGACATGTATTATCTTGCCAAGTCGACTTCACAAAAAAGTTCATCTCGTAATAGCGACATAAATTATCTCACCAAGTCGACTTCCCAAAAAGTATATGTCGTCATGGCGAGATATGTAGTGTGACGACTATTTCATGCAGCGCGCGTATATGGCAAGCCCTTTGTGTAAAAACCAGATAAACTCTGTTTTTCTCAGATAAACTCTGTTTTTCTCAGATAAACTCAGTTTATCAACAGATAAACACAGTTTATCAGAAAAACTAAGTTTATCAATGATAAACTCAGTTTATCAACAGATAAACACAGTTTATCAGAAAAACTAAGTTTATCAATGATAAACTCAGTTTATCCAGTTTATCGACTGATAAACTGAGTTTATCAAGTGATAAACTGAGTTTATCAAGTGATAAACTGAGTTTTTCTGATAAACTCAGTTTATCAACTGATAAACACAGTTTTTCTGATAAACTGAGTTTATCTGAGAAAAACTGAGTTTATCTGAGAAAAACAGAGTTCATCTGATTTTACACAAAGGGCTTGCCATATACGCGCGCTGCATGAAATAGTCGTCACACTACATATCTCGCCATGACGACATATACTTTTTGGGAAGTCGACTTGGTGAGATAATTTATGTCGCTATTACGAGATGAAATTTGTTGTGAAGTCGACTTGGCAAGATAATTTATTTCGCCATGTCGACATTACTTTTTGGGTAGTCGACTTGGTAAGATAATATATGTCGCCATGACCACATGTATTTTTTTAGAAGTCGACTTGGTAAGATAACTTATGTCGCCATGACGACATGAACTTTTTGTGAAGTCGACTTGGCAAGATAATTTATTTCGCCATGTCGACTAATAAAAGTTGATAAGTCGACATGGTAGGTTAAATATCTTTACATGTCGACATGATATGGATATTAAGTCGACTTGACAAGATGAAATATCTCGTCATGTCGTCAAGTAGAATGGCACTTTAACGCTTCCGTAAGTAACAGATAAACTTAATGAAACTATTAATACATGTATATGTAGCGAAGAAGATCATACATGGGTGTGTAAATGGTAGCTATTCCTAAACGTACAGTTATACCGTTTCGGGATAGCCATACGATAACATTATGTGTGTGTATACGCTTACTAACGATACGTCGTATAAAGAAACGTCGTTTAACGAAACGCAGGTCAGGGGAACTAGAACTCAATTGCAAACCCTTTGGCCCGAATGTGAGTCATGAAACGCGTTTCAAACTTAGGTTTGTATACCTTGGTTTGAAACGCGACATAATGACGCACATAAACCTAGGTTTTTTCGAGCCGCAAAACACTATTTGACCCCATATGCTAGTTGTGCCCCCCCCCCAATACTCAAAGGGAGTGTAGCTTGAGAAATACTGGTTAACGCCATCTACATATCTTTTTTTGGACAGCTGCACGTAAACGAATGGACTTGATTAACGCTTGTCATCAGCGACTTAATCTCCAAATGATCAGTGTTCGCGAAACTGACCGAAGTTCTCCTCACGCTTCGGTTTCGCGCTGTTCAGTTCAGTTCCAGCTCTTTCTTGGACTCCGGCGATATTCTGTCTATGCTTTGCTCTATTGGGTAAGACATCCGATCCGTAGCTTAGATTTATATATTGCTTTGCGTAATTATGTTACTTAAGGATTGCGTAATTTCGTGTCATAGTATAAGATATAACAACATACAGATGGCATCCTATATGGAGGATCACCACGAGATGATGATGAGGTCCAAGATGCAAATAAACAAATGAAAAACATATTGCTCCGATTGTCTCATTTTCGCTCGCTCGATCACTGCAGCACAAACATAGCTCGTTCGACGGCATTACTAAACTAGCCAATCAGCTGTCAATGACGTCATATTGAATGCGGCGGCAAATATATTTCGTGAAATTATCGAGAAATTGAATATTTCTAATTGCAAACTGGTTTTATTTTTGGATGGAAAAGCAGCCATTGTTATCTTGACATTCATTGAAGTCATCAGAATAGGGTAAGTGACTTCTCAGATGATTCAAGAGGTCCATTTTGTAGATAATTTTTTAATTTCTTAGAATGTTCCACTGTGTTGCAGGGTACCGGGTGTATCCCATTGGGTGTGATGTGTTCGCGCGCTATAAGTACAGGCCACCGCGCCGTCGGGTGTATTCTCGTACTGATGTAGGTGCAAAGCTAGAATGGCTACCACGCCCACTTCCCTCTCTATGCCTTTCTGAAGATTCCTTTCCTTCTCAATACAATAACTTTCACCTGCCTAAGTTATTCAAACCATACCGCCTCGCCACTTCCATTACGTAATCATTAAAAGGATCCGCATATACAACATTTTCCTGCTATACGTTGTACTGCAGGAAAATACAAATCTCCCTGGTATACCTTACAGTAAACGATAAATATGTGCCTTTAACGAAGCAGGCGACATTCGGCGTAGCAGACGACACTTGATAGTAATTTTGTATGTGAGATTGCTTTGCTAAATATAAATTACTTTGTTAATAAATATCAACTAAAATTTCTTTTACATTTCTTTAAACCATCATTGATATTTAATAATTCATGAGTGAGTAAAAGAAACATACCAAACTATATAATTATATGAAATACTTGGTGGCAATTAGGGGAGTTTGACGTGATGACCGATTGCACCCCTCTGTTAATAACCGAATAGTCCATGGTGTGTCATGAATATTCATGTTTTTGCTTACCTCGACTAAATGTTTGCTTTCACTAAATTGAAAAATTACGGTGGGGGGTTGGATGAAATGGACATAATGAAATAGGCAGAAGTGATCTATGATAATTCATGCTTTTTATGTTTCGTGTGCTCGACCTATAATCTTCAAATCGCTTGGCAAACTGAGTCCAAAGTTAGACTTGTTTCACATGTGTATTATAGGCAATGACGAGCTTGCAACCTATTTTGAAAAATTACGGTGGGTGAACTTTCAAAAGTCAATGAGACATGAGGGCTCAAATGAAAGAGCTAGTGATAACGTACGTCGGGGTGGATGTGCTTTTCGTTTAAACAAAAAATGAATTTTTAACGTTTTTTTAAAAAAAAACGTCCATAGGCTAACATGTTAGGCTGCTGACTCTGAACATGCTCTGACGATAGGGGGCGTTGTGAAATGAGACTAAACGGAGCAATATGACAAACAAAATGTTAATTTTTGTGAGAAAAGATATTATTAAAAAGCTGTACCTATTTAAAAGAATAGGGAACTATAATATATCTCAGAATATTGCACTTATGTTTTATAACACAATATTACAAAGTAAACTAGACTATTGTCATGTGGTTTGGAGAAATATAAAGAAAAAATCTGTTAAGAAGCTTCAAGTTCTTCAGAATAGAGCCCACCGAATTGTATTAAACGTTGATGCTATATTCTACAATTTCCCTGTATCAGCAGTTAAAACTTGATTTCTTAGAAAAGAGAAGAGATAAACATGCTATTTACATGATGTATACATTATTGCTAATCATAATTGTCCCAATTACTTGCTAGATTTATTTGAACTAAAAAAAATGGAATTATAATATGCGAAATTCAATCAATAATTTCTTACTACCGAAATTAAAAACATGTTATAAGAAAAAGAGTTTCAGCTATTTCGGTGCGAAGTACTGGAACTCTATTTCACAAGAATTTAAACGTGAGTTATTTATTATGAATTTCAAACGTAATCTAAATAAGGATATGGAATCGAGAGCCATTGATGAGTAATCCCCGTCCCCTTTAAATATTTCATATGTATTTTTTAGTGTTTTTTTAATGTTGTATTTGTTTTGTACATATTTATTTTATCATTATTATGTTGTATTATGTTGTTATTTTGAAATGGTATGTTTTTATGTATATGCACGACTCTACGAAATAAATGAAATGAAATGAAAAATGATAACGAGCATGTTTTATTCAATTTCGTCTCACCTACAGCCTTCAGTATGATTAACAAATATGATTAAGACACGGGTTTGTTGTTGATGGCTTTATTTCGCACAATAAATGTACATACCTAGATATTGACTGCATTTTACCATGCAAACTGTAGCCTTCTTCGCATATTGTCATATAAGGGAGTTTACAGATAGCACATGGTACAAATGACCCCAAATATCCACAGATCTTTTACACATGGAGAAGTTCCACTTTGAGCATCGAGAATAATAACTGCCAAAGTCCTAGATGTGCTTCATGAATACCTTTTGTTTGACCTCTTGAAAAGAATACTTCCACCTGCGTATCATAGAATGTACCGTTGGTGCATAAAATGAATAATGTTACATAACTTTCATGAGCGCATATCCAGTATTCATCTCTGTGGGTTTTACCATTTTAGTACAAATGACCTTCATCTGCCCATGCGCAGATTGTATCTGTAAACTGGCTTAGTGGCGCCTCTTGCCTGAATATAATTATGTTGTCAGAAGTGAAAGTGGCTGTTGATGGAATACCTGTGCTATCAAGTATGATCTATAAGCAAATTTCAGCAAGGGAACAGCTCCACAATTTTGGCGTGACCGGATATAACATCCATGAAATGCTCCATTGTCTAATGAACAGGTAGTGACCGGATACTACAGGGAACTTTGATTCACCGAGAGGTTTGAATAACAAGTGGCATGGAGCATTTGAAGCCTCCATCACCCTTAGATTTGGAAGCTAGGAATCTTCCTCACGTATGGAAGTTATGGAGGGAAGAATTTGAGCTTTACACTGACCTGTCTGTCACAGCAGATGAAAAAAAAAAGTGATTTTTTTTGTAATACCTGGTAGGAGCAAAGGGTAGAAAGCTGTTCAAGACACTAAAGATAGAGTCGACCCCTAGTACTGAAGAGTCTCCAGAAGTACATGACGTTACTTTGGATGTGATGTTAGATGCATGCCTTTGAGAAACACTGCAATCCGCCCAAGAATAAAACTGTAGATCGATACAAATTTGTCATGCGCCAGCAAGTTGATGGTAAAACACTGGAGCAGTACGTGACAGAGTTGAAGTTGCTAGGAGCTAACTGTTATTTCAATGATCTGCAGAATTCTCTGATTTGTGACAGAATCATTTGTGGCATCCATGATGATGGGCTGAGAGCGAGACTACTGCGTGAGTCTGATTTGACGCTCGATAAAATGTCTTCAGATTTGCAGAGCAGCGGTATTGTCGAAGGAGAGGATGACAGTGTTCGACCATGAAGTGACAAAGGTCAGTCCAGGATGTACACGCAGTTCAGAAGTTGAAGTCAAACATGATTGGTAAGACTGTCCAGCAGTGCAAGTACTGTGGTAAATCTCATGCTGCTGACAAGGATAAGTGTCCAGCACAATGGCAGAACATGCAACAAATGCCAGAAGGAGAATCACTTTGCAAATGTTTGTAAAACATCACTATCCAAACCAGAACAGAAGGGCAGAAATGGTAAAAAGTCAGTTCATGCTGTTCAAGAAATGTAGGACTTCTTCTTTGATGTCATTAAGTCATCAAAGAGCTCAGAGGACTGGTTAATTGATCTGAAGTTTGGCTCCAAGAGAGTGCAATTCAAACTGGACACCGGTGCACAGTGTAGCATCATACCAGCAGTGGTATAAAAAAAGAAGAAGCTGAAATCGCCTCTGCGGAAGTCAAGTTCAAGGATTGCGGTCTACTCAAAGCATGATACATCCAGTAGGCATGACAACGCTCCTCTTTGAGCACAAGACAGGGTTTATAACCTAGAGTGTCAGGTTGTTGATAAGCAAGTGCAACCGATATTGGGACTCCAATCCTGCCAACAACTTGGTTTGATCAAGAGGGTCGATAGAGTCAATCCTGGTAGACTATCTTCCAATGTCTCCAGCTAGATTAGATCAGTTGCAGAAAGAAACTCTAGCAGACCTTGTCCTGTGTAAGCAGATTGAATGAGTCAAAGAAGGCTGGCCATCAGAGAGACGTCAAGATGTAGAAGCAGAAATAAGGCTATACTGGCAGTTCAAGGATGAGATCACTACTAAATATGATACTCTTCAAAATGCAGAAAGTAATCATACCTAGCAAGATGAGGAAGCTGATGCTAGAAAAACTCAATCAGAGTCATAAAGGAGTAGAAAAGACCAAGAGACTGGCAAGATATGTGCTATATACTGGCCAGGGATGAATGCTGAAATAGCAGAGACAGTTGAAAGATGTGAGATTTGCAGCACACATAGAGCCAGTAACCAGAAAGAGCCTATGCATGGTCATGACATACCTGACAGACCATGGCAAAAAGTGATCTGTTTGAGTTTGCCGGGTCTATTTTTCTCATCCTGGTAGACTTTAATTCCAACTCCTTTGAAATCAACAAGCTGGAAAGTACAAGTACAGCCGTGATAGCAGTATTCAAGCAGCAGTTTGCACGACATGGCATACCTGAAGAGATAATATCAGATATTGAACCACAATATGCCAGTGCAGAATTCCAGCAGTTTTGTGTCGAGTATGGATTGAGACACACAACACCTTCTCCAAGATAACCACAGTCAAATGGGAAAGCGGCTGCACAAGCTGTGCAGATAGATAAAAGTCTCTTGAAGAAGTCGGCAGAAGAAGGTGAAGACCAGGACCCCCAACCTCCGCCATTTTGTCCGGATCCATTAGAAGCCAAAATAAGCCCCTATACATAATTCATGAGCCCCTATGAATTATGCATTCTGTATATATTTAAACGTCTTTGGTAACGACGAACAGGAGACGGGCTGCCATCGCCTTAGTCCAGAATCTGCCCAGTCCTTTATAATTCCCTACACACTTGATTCAAGCCGTCGAAGATGGCGTTATCAACAAACTCATTCACCAGCCCAGCCTGAGATCTGCCAGTTTCGCGCCCCCCCCCGGAATATAGCCATCCTAGCAGGGGCGTACGCAGGGAGGGGGGGGGGGGGTTTGGGGGTTAACCCCCCCCTTTGGTATTTTTATGTGTGTAAACCCCCCTAAAAACAACTAAAACCCCCCCTTTTTTTTAATTATATAAAAAAAAAAAATTATGCCCAGGGCTAACCTAAGGTAACCTTACCCCCCCCCCCCAACGAAGAAAAATGTCAATTTTTCAAATTTCGAGACCCCCCCCCCCAAAAAAAAAAGTGTCCGCTTACCCCCCCCCCCCCCCCCCCCCCCCGATATCATCATCATTTGCATGGGCGCAATCTTAATTTACGCATAAATACATGACCTCTAGGTCATTGGCTTTGTTTACTCACCATTTAAAATGGCGCCCATGTCTGCGCATGCGCACTGATACAACTGTAAACTGGTGTATTCCCTACACACTTGATTCAAGCCGTCGAAGATGGCGTTATCAACAAACTCATAATTATGCTCACCAGCCCAGCCTGAGTGCTAATTTAATAATCATGCCATCATCGGCTGGGAGCAAGTTAGTAGGGGAGGTATCATTGGTGTGGTGGAGATCAAAATTAAATAGGCCAGATTCTGGACTACCATCGCCTGTACAGATGTTAATGGGCAGAAGGACCAACACCATGCTACCCACTTTGAGCAGACCACAACCTGTGCATCGATCAAGAGCTCCTGCTGAAAAGGAAGAAGGAACTGCAAGAACGTCAAAAGCAGTTCTATGACAGGGGATCCAAAGATCTGACATCTTTACAACCTGGTGAGCGAGACTTCTACCAAAATGGTAAGGTGTGAAAACTAGCGGTCGTCATCAAGAAAGACAAATCACCTCGCTCATACATCATCGAAAGTGAAAGAGGGAGTCGCTATCGTCCAAATAGACGTCATCTTCAGAAGCGACCACGACGTGAACAAAGCGTAAGTATCAATGACTACGAAGACAGCGAAATCGCAGCAGAAGCTACAACCAATTAACTCGCGAGACGTGACATCGCCAAGAAGCCCCAGTGAGAGTAAACCCTCTCATGAGCGTGAACGTCGCTGTCCTTTGAGAGTACGAAGACGCTCTGTTATGTTGGATTTGTAAATACATCTAGTAAACTGTACAAGTTAAAAGGGGCAGAATCATGTCCTTTTGTACAGTTGGAGTGTTGGGTAGTCAATCCCTTCACTCATATTAGTTTCATAGTTATATATGCATGTAGCTATAGTGTCTTCAACTATTATTTAGTGTTGAAGAAGGAAAACTGTACTATCCAAGAGGCAGAATAAATCCTCTGGTACAGTTGGAGTAACAGACAGTCTACCCTGTTACTCATTTACATCTTTAGTGTTGTAGAAAAAGTAAACAAAATCATTACTTGTGAAGTTGTATTATTTGCCAGAGGATCGTGTTGAAAAGCGAACAAGCAAGTTCATTAAAATGGAAGCAAATACTGAAAGAACTACACTGAAACGAACATTCGAGTATACAAATGGAAACTGGACTATATTTGAACGTTATTTCTGAGGTAAACCTCATTTAATCTCAAAGCTGGCTGGATTTGAATAGTGGCTTCACATTGTATCGGATTTGATAGTTTCACACAAAATATATATGTATTCTTTGTATTTGATGAAAAGGGGGATGTAATGCTATGTATAATTAGTCCAAAGTAAACAGCGCCACCTTGTGGTGATATGTCACATAGACAATAAGACAGACACAACAATAATGGATGCTACCGTGCGAGTCTCACCTTCTGATAAGTATGTATCAAGTAATAAAATTATATTTGAGCTTAACTAGATGTATTACAATATATACACTCGTTTTCTTATTTTACGAGCGTCATTTCGTCTTCAAATAAAAGATATAAGAAAGACATCTCGATGAATCGAGCTATTGCCAGTCAATCGGTCATTAATGCCTTTGCCTTGGAAAAAATGTCCACTCCAAAAGTAAATTACTTTCAATAGAAGCAGAAAATCAGACAAACCGATCTAAAAAAAGTTTGAGTAAAATCGGATAACTAATAAGAAAGTTATGAATTATGGTATGAAAAACTTTTAAAATCACTAGACAAATTGGCAACTCACTCATTAGTCTGTGAGGTCATGTCCTCACTAACCACTAATTATTTTCTTTATATTCATAATATAAATTTCCTCGGATTTGATAGTGTATTTGGTGAAAAGGGGGATGTAATGCTATGTATAATTAGTCCAAAGTAAACAGCGCCACCTTGTGGTGATATGTCACATAGACAATAAGACAGACACAACAATAATGGATGCTACCGTGCGAGTCTCACCTTCTGATAAGTATGTATCAAGTAATAAAATTATATTTGAGCTTAACTAGATGTATTACAATATATACACTCGTTTTCTTATTTTACGAGCGTCATTTCGTCTTCAAATATAAGATATAAGAAAGACATCTCGATGAATCGAGCTATTGCCAGTCAATCGGTCATTAATGCCTTTGCCTTGGAAAAAATGTCCACTCCAAAAGTAAATTACTTTCAATAGAAGCAGAAAATCAGACAAACCAATCTAAAAAAAGTTTGAAGAAAATCGGATAACTAATAAGAAAGTTATGAATTATGGTATGAAAAACTTTTAAAATCACTAGACAAATTGGCAACTCACTCATTAGTCTGTGAGGTCATGTCCTCACTAACCACTAATTATTTTCTTTATATTCATAATATAAATTTCCTATTTTCCCCCTATGAATCTTATTTTTTCACACCAGCATCCAAGTTAGATTGATAGTAATATGTTTTTGTCAGTGTAGATGCACTAATATAGAGTAATTTTTTTTCAAGGTAAATCATGAAAAATGTGAATTTTCGGATAAACTAAACTATTTATATAAAAATCAATAATTATGTATATACGATATTTATAAAATAGTGTCCTTCAAAGTTCATAAAAGATTTCATGAAATGTCACGCACGCAATAAGATACAAATCATATAACCTGGGCAAAGGCATGGGGAAATCAATTTTGGGGGGATAAAAAGGGAAATAATGAGATTAAACTATATAAAGCAATTGAGAAATAGTGAGGACATGACGTCACAAAATGATAATCAAAAAAGCAATTTGTGTAGTGATTTTCATTGTTCACTAGTTCTACACACTTTTTCAAAAATTCAAAACTTTCTTATTAGTTATCTGATTTTGCTCAAACTATTTTGATTAGTTTGTCTGGTTTTTCTGCTTCTATTGAAAGTAAGTTATTTTTGGAGTGGACTTGTACTTAAAGCGGCCTACGAGTCCGAAGCCCTTTGTTGCCTGGCCTTCATTTTTGTGCACATTCGATCGTTACCCGGGCTGTCTCCGTTTGCGACTTCAGACTTTTTTATGATAACAAACCAAAATATTTGTAAACAGTAAGGAAAAAGGTAAACAAAAAAAGAAAACAACGCAAATGAACAAACATCGTGACCCTCTATGTGAACCAAAGAATACAGCACGTTTTTATTTCGGAGCCTACTTTACGTAACAGACGCATGTGTAGACTTGCGGCATTATTATGCATAACTGATAATCAAAATTTCAATAGCATAACATATTTCCTGTTATAAAAGTATACTGGTAAGAAATACATGTACATTGCACGAAAGAATATTAAACATTGGAACAATAAAATGGTGAAGCAAATCGAAATCAAAGAGAGAATTCCAAGAGGGCTGTTAAGACGTGAACAATATCGGGCCTATAACGGACTATTAACAATTACTAGATTTAATCAAAGATAAGATTGAGCTCAGGGAAAGGTGTAGAAATAATTTTGACTTTGAACTTCTATTCATGTTAGTGAAAGAATATCATAGAATCATCTAAAATAATGTGTTAAGTGCCGCACAATGCAGTTACTGGCGCACTGACTTAGGCCTATACGTCAGGCAAATGACGCCCCAAGGGGTCTCATTCATGTATAAATACTGGAAGCATGCGTGACCACACGTTTTCCAGACACCCCATAAACAAAGAATTCTTCTGAAGCCAAAATATCTATTTAAAAAACACCCCTTTAAACGCGTTTTCTTGGTCGCATGCTTACAGTATTTATATTTGACTAAGACCCTCGGGCTATACCCGTCTCTACGAACAATAAATTATGAAAATTGCGAGATAACACTTGCATGGTGAGGTTGAATATGAATTCCTATGTAGGCCTACCTGGTACCACACATGAATGTTAATAACTGATTACTTAGGTTTTTAACATGTGTACCTCCTGGATGTACATTGTCTGCGATTAATTGCGCACTTGACATGCTCCAAGAGTCCATGAAAGCTATGTTTTCGGCCATTTCTCTCCGTATAATGTATTCCATACGTCTCGCCAGCCAATCAGAGTTATACAGACGTTGGTTTACGCTATTATGTTCGCGCGTGTTCGCACCCTTGAAGACCACGAGCGAGGACGGACTGCGCTCCCGGAGACGCGCAACGGCCGCCATGATTGTTCGTATTCGTTGCGCGAAAAACCACTCCGGTTCGTGGGTGAAATGGGACCACAGTGAGATTACAACCACCGAATTTTCATCACCAACAATGCTGTCAACTTCGTTCGCTATGTAATGGATGTCCTTCACTGTGGCCCATGCGTTCCTCCCTATAGGGTACGCATGGAAACGAAACATCATACTGATGTTGAAGACCTGGTCTAACGCACGCGTTGGACCTACGTGCCATTGTGGTTCTGGACCAGGTGACGTCTTCTTTAGTCCTGGTCCAAGTCGCTCCAGATAGAACTCGAAGAGCTGGCGGATCGTCGAATCTCCCAAGAAATACAGCTTCTTCCCTGAGACACAATTTCGCATTTCGTCGAGCGGGAAATTGAAAATTCTGCAGGATGGATTGTACCAAATGTCGCGAAAATAGTAGCCAGAGGTGAGGAGGTTTCCAATATTGCATCCATTTGTACAGATGGGAAGATTTATAACTTCTGTGGTCGCATTATCTGATGCCGATTTTGGTTCAGATGAATCTGGATATGTGAACAAATTAGAAAGAAACTTTTTTTGAAATTTAGATTTCAACAAGTAGACCTAGGTTGGTTTTAATATCGGCACAGGATCTTGATTGTTTTATATTTTCTAGGATATGATTTTTCCTCTAAAAAGAGTGCAAACTATAAGTAAATTGCAAAACATGTCGATACAGAGGGCGTTTGGCCAACTTGGTTTCAGTTGGTCAAAGCAGGGTGTGAACCTGTGTGAATTCTTTTGTTTTGTGCTTGCTCAACAAAGCAGTATTCGCCATATTGTGCCCAACTCAGAACCTCCCAGAGCCTGCTCAGACCAGATCTAAAAACTTTATATTTTACACGGATTCGATGTGCAATTTTTATCTGAAACGATAGCAATCAATATCAGGATTATAGTAAGATCTATTCTAAATCAAATCTGCACTTACTTCTTATCGTTCCTCGGACTTCGACTTGAATTTTCGTAGGAAGATCCCTTTGTGGACTGTTGATAGAAGGAAAAAGACAGTCCTTAGACTTAAACTGATGTACTAGGGGGGGGGGGTGCGGAATGCGAGGGACGAGGGAGTACAGTGAACGAGAGCGGCGAAGGTGACGGAAGTGACTACCCCCTCACAGGTGATACCAACAGAATACAGATTTTCTACTACATTTACTTGTACACTTTGAAGGATATTATGCGAGGGAGCGTAGCGACTGATCCAGAAGATATTTACATTTTTTTATAGTCTAAATGCTGCCCCCTTGGGCACTTCAGATCCTAAAAGTGTGATGCAGTCTTTAGTCAGTATTTGCTATAAAATAACATTTTTGTTGTTGCACTTTTTCAAATTTACCCGGAATGTTGGGGGGGGGGGGGGGGGGGGAGGATGATCCCCCCTAAACAAATTGAGGGGGCGTGTCCCCGGCCCGCCTGGGATCGCCGTCACTGGTCATCATCACATTTATGGAAAAGTAGCATTAATCACGGTAAGTTCAATATGCCTTATAATATGTCAGTGGCGGATCCCGGAAAATACTGATGACCCTTTGATGTTTTTTCTACCCGTCACAGAATTTGTTAACTTGTGACCCCCTCTCTGCCCACTCCACCCCATGTCAGAGAATCCTTCATCCACCGATGTATACTCAATAAATTCACATCTTCATACCTGCTCGCTCACTTATTTATCAACTAGGCCTTTTCTATCCTTGCTTTTAGCTAGTTTTACTCTTATAGATAGCAAGATGGAAGCAAATTGATTTTTTTTAAATGTAGGTCTACTTGCATCAAGGTTAACTTGTCATGGGATGATAACAGCGACGCATCAGACCGGTTCGCGGCGGCGGAGTCACATCGATGTTCCCGCCAGTCGCTGCACTTCAGTTTCGGTGATTTGGGCCTGTAGCAAAACCAGGGAGATCCCGTAGCCTTATCGGTAAAGTTGCATAGGTCAGACTGTAAAATATCAGTCAAGATAATATGTCTTTCATTTTTTTGTTGTCAATCTTCCTTTATTGCAGGAATGCGCCTGGAGCTTTTGATTTCAAGTGGATTTGGCGCCTTACAAATCTCATGTTATTGTTATTTATTATTATATCATGCATAAAAAGTGTATTGGATTTTAATTGGTTGAGAGCTCGTCACGTGACCAGAAATATTTCAACTATTTTAAGGTTGCTCTGAAAAATTACTATAAAAGATTACTGTTTGAGAGTTCTATTTGGGAGTTGATTTTTTTTTCCTTCAAATCTTAATTTAATGAAAACAAAATATTTTAATTTTTTAAAGATAAAAATTGACATTTTTTTTCTTTCTAAATTTAATTTTTTCTTCCCAAAAATGGTATTTTTTAAAAACATAAATTGTTAAAGCAGGATACAATTTTTTTTACCATGCCTTCTATTCGAGGTACTGGTTAAAACTTTGGGCCTCGGGGACTCCAAATGTACCATTAATTTTTGCTTCGGGACTGCGCCCCGCAGCAAATAGTACCATTGGAGTCACCTCTTACGCATAATTTTAACCAGAACCTCTCAAGACAGTGTATATTTGTATATTATTATCATTATTATTACTATTATTATTACTATTATTATTATTATGATTATTATCATCATCATCATTAATATTACTTGGCACTTCCACCTATAATGATGGAGTCTGAACGATTTACACATTGTATACAAAGCGTGAGAAATTGCTTTATTTCAAAAGTACAATTTCAGAGCCTGAGATTAGCGATTTTTTTTTTACATGTACATGGAAATAGAGGAAGAGTTGCCGAGTTATACATGTCCCGAACCAATTGAAACTTTCTTTACCTCATGGGGGAGAGAGGGGCGGAAGGTTCACTATGGTGACGAAAATTCGTCAGTGCCAGGATATTACCTACTCCAAATGTTAATCTTTACATTCCTGGCATCCACTCATATTTTGTTTAAAGGTTCAATCCAGTCTGAACCATTATACAAATTGTTAAATGCATTTACAATTATAATTGTCGTTAGAAATAAGGAAAGATAAAAGGGCCCTTACCGGATTACCAGAAAGCACAATGTTGCAGAAAGTCTCTTCTTTGTGCGTACCGTCTGCGGACACAAACTTGCCGCGGTAAACGAACCGCGCTGGAGCTGCGTCGCGGAAACGTCGAATCACATCGACCGCTTCACTGGGATGAACCAGGGTCACCTTGACGTTGACCTTCCCTGGCCACTTCAGAGTGAAGAGAGCTCTGTAGGTCCCATCTCCTAGATCGATCACTTCTCCATCCGTTGCAGAACTCGCAGAGAACGTTGAATTCTTGGTGAATATCTTAGCCCGGAAGTAATCACCGCCATATTGTTTCAGCCGTCCCCGTCCATCTCGGGCCTGGATTAGCAACTCGAGCTGATCATGTAGGAAGTATACCGTTTTTGCATTAAAGATTTTATTGTCGCTGTACTTGGCACTTGTCAGATTCTCCACCGTTGCCCATCGTACGTTGGAGGGCGGGCTTGGTTTTATCGCATCTGTGAGATGATTCACTGGGCCTGGACCTTTCCCCATGGGGCAGACAACACCTGTATCACCAACCGATGGATCGTCGAGTACTGGTTTTACGCGCGGTCTAAATGCATCGTTGTGTACGATTCCAGTAGCCTGAAACAAATCGTAATATTAAAAGATCAATCATTATGAATCTGTACATGAATACTCACATTGGCCCCTATTCATTAAAGAAAATGGTAGGCCTTATTGTTATCATCTACAAAACTGTTTCTAGTAAATATGTTGGTTCTTTAATCCCTATGAAATCATCCAAGATCAACTAGCGCAAAAACAAAAACAACCGCATTTAGTTTGTTAATGAATAATAATTGACAAATTTGAGCTTTTGAAGAAGAAGAAAAAGAAAAAGAAAAAAAACAACAGATTTTTAAAACTTTTCCCTCAAGAAAATATGCAATCATACATGTACCTCAAATGGAATTATTGCAAATATGTTTCTATTCAACCCCTGTATTGAAAACAAATATTCTGTCATCAATAACGAAGAAAATGCAAGTTCATGAAATTTTCTGTACAGAACAAATTGGACGGAAGCTCTCAAGGTACGTCACAGTGTTGCCAATTTGTTTGTTAATAGACGCAATCGAAATGACGTTTCGTGTGAAACAAGAATTAGAAGTATGAACTGGAAAGAATGAACTTGCCTGTATGAAAGAGTGCACGGAATTACAAGATCCGAGTCCACAATCAAGCCACAATCCACATGTAATTAAACAAACGATAAAAACATTGATCAGCAGGAACGTCTTTTGGGGAGACATCGCACCTAATAAACGATAAAATTGAATACGACATCACTATAATTTGAGTTCTCGGATATCACTGGATTTCAATTTCTTTCTTATAAACATGAGCACACTTTAGGCGGTGTCCCACAGAAAAATCCTGACCCATCTTGAATAAACCAGATTTTAGATATCTAGTTTTTTCATTAACGTCGGTGACAGACTGGTGACAGACAGGCTACGAATAATCCAGATTTACTAAAATCCCGATTTTTGGCCTCTGTGTGACACCGCCTTGTATGTCGGGAAATCTCCTTTCCTGTCGGTTGAGAAGAGACTCTAGCTGGTTTGTGTATACTGTTAGTATTATTAGTATTAAAAAACTACGGGTTAAAGAATTATTGTTGATTAAAAAACGCTCACCCATGGTCATAAAGATAGTGTTGATTAAAATGTACTTTTAATCTTGCGTTGGTTAAGAACAGTGTTGATCAAAAGTATTCCTTTTAAACTTTTTTGGTTATGTCCGAGTCGTTGGCAAAAATTGTAACCCAGGGGGGTAAGTCCAGAATCTGGCCGATATAATTTTAATATGCAGCGCTAGGATAGGTTTTAAAATGTCTCCACCCGGTTAACGTTTAATCAAAGTTGATTAAGCGTAATACATGTACCAGGTTCGTGTTAATGTTACGTAGTGATA
This sequence comes from Strongylocentrotus droebachiensis, assembly GCA_035222895.1. NCBI lineage: Eukaryota > Metazoa > Echinodermata > Echinoidea > Camarodonta > Strongylocentrotidae > Strongylocentrotus > Strongylocentrotus droebachiensis. The sequence goes on along the minus strand of JAVYIG010004350.1, from coordinate 134,809 downwards.
AAAGACACAGACAGGTTATTGTACATTTAAAGCACTTGTTTTGATTAACCCTATATACTCGGGTATGTATATATATATATAGTATGTGCTGTAATTATAAGTATGGTTCACACAATAATATGAATGAATTAATGATTTACAAGTTATATAAACTAAAGGGCCAACTACGATTTATGTTATTATTGACAAATTAAGACCGGTCGTTTATACAAAAAAAAAATTGTCCGCTCATCAACGAATATGGAATGTTGCAATCAAAACGCGTATTGTTTGAGAACAATATATTTATTCCGGATAGCGTTCCCTAGATCATTGCGGCATATTATAAGTCAATTAAATATGGAGGCTTCTATCCAATGAACAGGGTTGATGGAATCTAGCTGCGTGATCTCACCAAGAAAGCAGAGGGTCGACCGTTTGAAACCGTGATAGATTTTTCGCAGTGAAGGGCTATACAAAAGAGGTTAACAAAACAAAGCATGTATACTGGGCATACATTTAACATAGACAAATATATAACAAACCGCACAACAACCTGATCTGGACAGAGATATCCTTTAATGCAAAAAATGCATTAATTGTTAAAAAGGCATTCGCATTGTACAGCGAAACATAAGGTTATAAACATAGTTGTGGCTGCCTTCATAAATCTTTATATGAAGGAGTTTCGTCTAACAATAAATCCAACTGTTGTTATTCACAAGGCACACCGATGAAAATTAACACTGGAAACAATTTGCTAAAGTCCAACAAACTTCTGTTTTATTCAGCAACTCGTAACTTCACTTTCATATCTTCGGTAAAACCTTCAGATAACAATCTGTAATGATAATAAACAAACAAACAAATAATGAACGAATGTTTCAGCATGTAAGCATGTAAAAACTCTATAGCTAAATTAAAGATACTGATTACTACACACTATTATATGACACAAGATTAAAGTTAAACTGGATTAAATCTCTATGTGAACACACCCTGCATAGAAACTATGCAGTAAACTATTAAACAGTACACACAAGCAAACGTACATGAGTGTGAACAGGGCCGCATTCAGACGCGGTCCGTCGCTTAAGTTCCTATGCTAAATAACTAACAAAGAAAATTGCTTCTTTCCTAAACACTTAGTTTTGCTCTAAATTCGACATGAACTATATAATTAATCAGTAATCACCTACATCGTTGCAGAATATTTGCTACTTTGAAACACTAAAATGTGCTGTAACTTCTGCTGACAAAGACAAAGAACTCGGCTTTCTACACTATACATTATACCATGGAGTTTTAACTCCATGATTATACACACTCATCTCTTTGTCTACTCCTAAAAGCTAGGTACAACATCTAACATCATCTTTACGAAACTCCTATAAAATTCTACCAAACTCAACTGAGATTATATTAAGATACATCCTAGCATTCTAGTATATATCAAATAACATATATAGAAATAGATATCGTATTCTTACCGAATTGGGCCTGTAGTTTGTTCCACAAAATAACTAAAACTTTCTGCTGCAATGTTATGTAATTCGGACCTTACTGCATCACTTCGACATTCAGAATGACTGGAGTTTGCTTCTCCCAGAACATAGGTTGAGAAGAACAAAGAACTTCCTGTCTCTGTGACTGTAGTATAATCTTAAAGTAAACAATAGCCCCCAAGATATGCTGGTAGGCATATTAAAACGCTGGTAGTAACTATATAAGAAATGCACATTTCTTCACTACATCCTGATGTAGTGACAATAGTCAAAGATATAAGAGTAAGCAATGGATGAAGAGTATAAAAACTCTCAAACAGGAGCGTACATGCATGTAATGTAGTACATGTACTTGTACTGAAACAATCAAATCCTTTCTTAAAGGTACATGTCCCATTTGCAGGCCAAACAAATATATGAAAAGGTTAAATTCCAACGGCATTTGAAAGATAATGCTAATTTAGAACTTCCCTAAAGGAAAAAGGGAGGGTGGGGGGGGGGGGGGGGGGGGTCTTGAAAATGTCTTTCAGTGGGAAAATAACGGCTATTAGTTGACGAATCGACTTAATATGCATGCTACCAAGTCAGTATAAGCAATAGTCTGATTTCCAAACCATTGTACCGAGTGGTCGTACGTTTTGTGCTGCGCAAAGAATCAATCAGTTTAATTTTGGCTGTTACAAGAAGTGGGTTATTGATGTAGACAAAATATGCTCATGTACCCTTTACAGCTCATTTTATGTATACCAAAGAAGAGAAAGCCAGTCAGTCACTCAAAAGTGTCTGAAGTGAAGTCTAGCAAGTAAATAGGTTTCCTTCCATGATTTGAATATAAGAACACTGCTAACGTTTATATTTCACAGATAGGACATTCATGACATATTCATAATTACTGCAAAGTTCTCCGGGAAAGTTCTACAGAATTTGATGTTGGTTGCAAAAGGGACCTAGCTTCTGTGTCCTCCGACTGACCAACAAGCATCTAGTCTAAGTCATTCAGACCCTACATATGCCTAGCTTCTCCAAATCAGGATTATCATACCTAGTAGTACTGTATTTACAAGGGATGCTCTAAAAATAAACAGTTATTTACGTATAATACAACTATAATCCACAGGAGATGTATGCATATGAATTAACCGAAATTACTCTCACTCAGGCAAGATAATAAACAAGTCTTCAGAGAATGTAGACTTACTAAGACAAGTTGCCTACAATGAACGATTATCTGATTAGCACGATAAGTTAAATGTTATTCATCTCGTGAACAAAGTGAAGTACATTTACCAAGCAATTTTGTTTCATGTTGTTGAAAAATCATAATATTCCCTAAAATTCCAATATTATTTTCTTGATTCGTGTTCATTATAACGGCCCAGCGCTCCTAATGGCACACAGGCAGATTATTATACCCGATGGTCCTAGCATACAGAGAGTATTCATTTGAAATTAAGCAAACTACTATTAGGAAGAAGAGGATGAAGAACAAGGGGAAGGAGAAGAATAATTTTAGCGATATCAGTAATTATTTTCTCTTTGATCGAGGCATACACACGCACGTTACATGTACAAACACGTGTACATACTCCGTGGCAAGAAGGAAATAAGCGAGGGAAAAGAAGGGCAACGACAAGATAGAGAGAAAGAGAGTAGCCTATTATATGGCCCGGGTTCAAATTCAGTTTTCTTTACTTTATTAGACCCGATACTGAATCATTAATCTACCATGTGATTAAAATTTAAAAATCATCTGTGAAAGAGCGTTTTATCCCAAATCATTTGAAATCATTTTTATGTGGTATGTGTTTACGCTTGGATGAACAGGTGGCATTTTTTTGCGAGAGTGCAAAAATCGGCTTGCGCCAAAATGATATCTACAGTATGTGATATGTTTGGATTAAAGTGAGAGAATGAATTGAATGTATCAAATGAGATGCATTGCATATGCTTTTTGCAGAAGCAAAGTCACACACAGACACACACACACGCACACGCGCGCCCGCCGCCAAATGTTCGTTGATATTTGATATATAGTGGCATGATTAATTTTGTTAGGGATATTATTTGGATCAGCAATGACCGAATTAGTACCCAATCCCAATTTTTTTATTCCAACATCACATAAGCAAATTTGTTGCAAGTCGACACCCCCATAATTTCATCAATCGAATACGTTTTCACTGGCTGCCTGCCGTAAAAACTAACAACAAACTCCGTTTCGTTGACGATCAGCCATGCATGAAGTCTTTCGTCTTCTTTGTTGTTACGGTAGACAGCCAGTGAAAACGAATTTGTTTAACAAAATTATGGAAATGCAAGCATTACTTTAAACAAACAGAACTTTGTTATTCCTGGCTTATTTTTCCTGATTGAGGTGTCATATGAAAGGGCAAAAAATGAACATTTTGGAAAATGATTTTCTCTTTGAAATTCAGACACCGTCCGCCAAATGACTTTTTGGTATCCTTTCTTCAAATTGTTTTGAATGACTCATGCGTGAATTAGTTGCATCGAAATAAAAGAGGAGGATCTAAGCTTTACAAATATGTGTCATTTATTAATCATAATTGTGATTAAGTTATGATAAAACATCGATTATTCTCGGTTTCGTTTTTGCTGGGACGCACTAGTAAAGTAAAAATATAGTTCTTCCTGCCCTTTTACGCTTGACAAGACGCATTCATGCAACTTCTTTGACAACATGTCGGTCGTTAAGTGATTTATACAGTTTCCAAAGTGGTACTTTACAAGAAATAATACATATCCTACCGAAGACATGTAGACCGTGGAATGGACATGAAAACACGTGGAGCTAACACAGGCTAGAATACTACGGTTTAAAAGCTGCTGAGCACCATGTTATAGCAAGCTCAAAAAACATTTGATCAGTAATAACCCGGAAGTTGCGGTTTATAAATAAGTCAAGGCTTCTTTTAAAATGCAACGGCTTCGACCTATGGCGGTGATAACTCGAGATAATAATGCTGAGTTGTAATTTAGATCATGTCTATTCTAATCTACAAAATGAAATACAATTTCAAATACTGATTATGCATTTAAAAATGTTTTCTGTGTTACCGTTCTAATTTTTCAGTTAAAATGTACGCTTAAAATGTCAGTGCATTACTGTATTGTTGACAGCCCAGGGTAGAAAAAGGTTCATGACAAAATGACAAAATACGCCGTATTCATAAAAATAAGTAATTATCAACTAGTAAAATCTTTGAGGTGAAATTATAAGCAAGATAAGTAAAATGTGTAGCTTAAGTAATTGCTCAATACCGCATTCATTACCTTTCACTTTGAATATGATAACACATGTTACTTGCCGCGGCTAGCAAGTTCTCAAGTACTTACATCAGCAGCTCTAAAAGTAGCGTTTTTTTTTTGGGGGGGGGGGATGAAAATCTCAGCAACACAAAATATATTTCATAAATATTCATCAATGTCACATTCAGTTACTATTGTTACTCATAATGTAGGCTAAATGGGAATGTAAGATTTAGAAATATCGACTTTAAAGATTTGTTAACATAATGTTGAAACAACCTCATTAATCCCATTATTGAATTAACAAAATGTTGGATATAAATATGGTGGTTGTTGTTCCAAACAGATGCAAATTAAAATGGAAATGCCATAAATTGAGTAGAAAGTTATTGCGTTTCACCAGGGAAAGTGCATTTTCTGCCTTAAGGGTAAGGGGTGTAAGGGGGTGAAGACTACTACTTGCTTCATAAAAGTAACATGTTTTCATCAATGAACACAATGTTGACTTTAACGTTGAAAATCAACTACATGGATCTGCTTGTTAAAACACTAGATAATGGTCACTTTGGTTAATAAACATTCAAGCATTTACTAATCTATAGAAGCATATTCACTTATAAGAAAGTAGTACTTTGGCTTACAAATTTGGTTCATTTATTTTGTGTTCTCATTAATTGAAAATCAATCATATATTTATCTAGTATATTTGTATAATTGAGTCGTAATATAAACTTCTTCCTGAGAAGGGATGTGTACAAACATGGGGGGGGGGGGGGAGGGGGAGGGGGGGGGGGGGTGGGGGTGGAACAGAAAGGAACGGAAGATTGCCCGCTCATCAACGAATATGGAATGCTGCAATCAAATCGCGTATTGTTTGAGAACAATTATTTATTCCGGATAGCGTTCCTTAGATCATTGCGGCATAGCGCTCATAAGTCAATTAAATATGGAAGCTTCTATCCAATGAACAGGGTTGATGGAATGGAGCTGCGTGATCTCACCAAGAAAGCAGAGGGTCGACCGTTTGAAACATAGATTTTTCGCAGTGAAGGGCTATACAAAAGAGGTTAACAAAACAAAGCATGTATACTGGGCATACATTTAACATAGACAAATATATAACAAACCGCACAACAACTGATCTGGACAGAGATATCCTTTAATGCAAAAAATGCATTAATTGTTAAAAAGGCATTCGCATTGTACAGCGAAACATAAGGTTATAAACATAGTCAAAGATATAAGAGTAAGCAATGGATGAAGAGTATACAAACTCTCAAACAGGAGCGTACATGCATGTAATGTAGTACACGTACTTGTACTGAAACAATCAAATCCTTTCTTAAAGGTACATGTCCCATTTGCAGACCAAACAAATATATGAAAAGGTTAAATTCCAACGGCATTTGAAAGATAATGCTAATTTAGAACTTCCCTAAAGGAAAAAGGGAGGGTGGGGGGGGGGGGGGGGGGGGGGTCTTGAAAATGTCTTTCAGTGGGAAAATAACGGCTATTAGTTGACGAATCGACTTAAATGCATGCTACCAAGTCAGTATAAGCAATAGTCTGATTTCCAAACCATTGTACCGAGTGGTCGTACGTTTTGTGCTGCGCAAAGAATCAATCAGTTTAATTTTGGCTGTTACAAGAAGTGGGTTATTGATGTAGACAAAATATGCTCATGTACCCTTTACAGCTCATTTTATGTATACCAAAGAAGAGAAAGCCAGTCAGTCACTCAAAAGTGTCTGAAGTGAAGTCTAGCAAGTAAATAGGTTTCCTTCCATGATTTGAATATAAGAACACTGCTAACGTTTATATTTCACAGATAGGACATTCATGACATATTCATAATTACTGCAAAGTTCTCCGGGAAAGTTCTACAGAATTTGATGTTGGTTGCAAAAGGGACCTAGCTTCTGTGTCCTCCGACTGACCAACAAGCATCTAGTCTAAGTCATTCAGACCCTACATATGCCTAGCTTCTCCAAATCAGGATTATCATACCTAGTAGTACTGTATTTACAAGGGATGCTCTAAAAATAAACAGTTATTTACGTATAATACAACTATAATCCACAGGAGATGTATGCATATGAATTAACCGAAATTACTCTCACTCAGGCAAGATAATAAACAAGTCTTCAGAGAATGTAGACTTAGGCCTACTAAGACAAGTTGCCTACAATGAACGATTATCTGATTAGCACGATAAGTTAAATGTTATTCATCTCGTGAACAAAGTGAAGTACATTTACCAAGCAACTTTGTTTCATGTTGTTGAAAAATCATAATATTCCCTAAAATTCCAATATTATTTTCTTGATTCGTGTTCATTATAACGGCCCAGCGCTCCTAATGGCACACAGGCAGATTATTATACCTGATGGTCCTAGCATACAGAGAGTATTCATTTGAAATTAAGCAAACTACTATTAGGAAGAAGAGGATGAAGAATATGGGGAAGGAGAAGCATCATTTCAGCGATATCAGTAATTATTTTCTCTTTGATCGAGGCATACACATCCACATTACATGTACAAACACATGTACATACTCCGTGGCAAGAAGGAAATAAGCGAGGGAAAAGAAGGGCAATGACAAAAGAGAGAGAGAGAGAGAGAGGGTAGCATATGGCCCGGGTTCAAAGTCAGTTTTCTTTACTTTATTAGACCCGATACTGAATCATTAATCTACCATGTGATTAAAATTTAAAAACCGTCTATGAACAGTAAATTATTATACATCTTATTATGAAAGAGCGTTTTATCCCAAATCATTTGGTATCATTTTTATGTGGTATGTGGTATGTAGTATGTGGTATGTGGTATGTGGTATGTGCTTGGATGAACAGGTGGCATTTTTTGCGAGAGTGCAAAAACCTGCTGGCGCCAAAATGATACCTACAGTATGTGATATGTTTGGATTAAAGTGAGAGAATGAATTAAATGTATCAAATGAGATGCATTGCATATGCTTTTTGCAGAAGCAAAGTCAACACACACACACACACACGCGCGCGCGCTGCCAAAATGTTCGTTGATATTTGATATAATTATGTGGCATGATTAATTTTGTTAGGGATATTATTTGGATCAGCAATGACCGAATTAGTACCCAAATCCTTTTTTTTTTAATTCCAACATCACATTAGCAAATTTGGCGCAAGTCGACACCCCCATACTTTTATCAAACGAAAACGTTTTCACAGGCTGCCTGCCGTAGAAACTAACAACAAACTCCGTTTCGTTGACGATCAGCCATGCATGAATTTTTTCGTCTTCTTTGTTGTTACGGTAGACAGCCAGTGAAAACGAATTTGTTTAATAAAATTATGGAAATGCAAGCATTACTTTAAGCAAACAGAACTTTGTTATTCCTGGCTTATTTTTCCTGATTGAGGTGTCATAATTATGAAAGGGCAAAAAATGAACCTTTTGGAAAATGATTTTCTCTTTGAAATTCAGACACCATCCGCCGAATGACTTTTTGGTATCCTTTCTTCAAATTGTTTTGAATCACTCATGCGTGAATTAGTTGCATCAAATGAAAGAGGAGGATCCAAGCTTTACAAATACGTGTCATTTATTAATTATAATTGTGATTAAGTTATTATAAAACATCGATTATTCTCGGTTTCGTTTTTGCTGGGACGCACTAGTAAAGTAAAAATATAGTTCTTCCTGCCCTTTTACGCTCGACAAGACGCATTCATGCAACTTCTTTGACAACATGTCGGTCGTTAAGTGATTTATACAGTTTCCAAAGTGGTACTTTACAAGAAATAATACATATCCTACCGAAGTCATGTAGACCGTGGAATGGACATGAAAACACGTGGAGCTAACACAGGCTAGAATACTACGGTTTAAAAGCTGCTGAGCACCATGTTGTAGCAAGCTCAAAAAACATTTGATCAGTAATAACCCGGAAGTTGCGGGCTATAAATAAGTCAAGGCTTCTTTTAAAATGCAACGACTTCGACCTATGGCGGTGATAACTCGAGATAATAATGCTGAGTTGTAATTCAGATCATGTCTATTCTAATCTACAAAATGAAATACAATTTCAAATACTGATTATGCATTTCAAAATGTTTTCTGTGTTACCGTTCTAATTTTTCAGTTAAAATGTACGCTTAAAATGTCAGTGCATTACTGTATTGTTGACAGCCCAGGGTAGAAAAAGGTCCATGACAAAATGAACGCACAAACAAAACGCCGTATTCATAAAAATAAGTAATTATCAACTAGTAAAATCTTTTAAGTGAAATCATAAGCAAGATAAGTAAAATGTGTAGCTTAAGTAATTGCTCAATACCGCATTCATAACCTTTCACTTTGAATATGATAACACATGTTACTTGCCGCGGCTAGCAAGTTCTCAAGTACTTACTTACAGCAGCAGCTCTAAAAGTAGCGTGTTTTTTTTTTTTGGGGGGGGGGGGGATGAAAATCTCAGCAACACAAAATATATTTCATAAATATTCATCAATGTCACATTCAGTTACTATTGTTACTCATATAAATTGTAGGCTAAATGGGAATGTAAGATATAGAAATATCGACTTTAAAGATTTGTTAACATAATGTTGAAACAACCTTATTAATCCCATTATTGAATTAACAAAATGTTGGATATAAATATGGTGGTTGTTGTTCCAAACAGATGCAAACTAAAATGGAAATGCCATAAATTGAGTAGAAAGTTATTGCGTTTCACCAGGGAAAGTGCATTTTCTGCCTTAAGGGTAAGGGGTGTAAGGGGGTGAAGACTACTACTTGCTTCATAAAAGTAACACATTTTCATCAATGAAGTTCATTGATGAAAATGTGTTCAACATAAGTTTGACTTTAACGTTGAAAATCAACTACATGGATCTGCTTGTAAAAACACTAGATAATGGTCACATTGGTTAATAAACATTCAAGCATTTACTAATCTAGAAGCATATTCACTTATAAGAAAGTAGTACTTTGGCATATAAATTTGGTTCATTTATTTTGTGTTCTCATTAATTAAAAATCAATCATATACTTATCTAGTATATTTGTATAATTTAGTCGTAATATAAACTTCTTCCTGAGAAGCTGAGAAGGGATGTGTAAAAACATGGGGGGGGGGGTGGAACGGAAAGGAACGGAAGATTGTCCGCTCATCAACGAATATGGAATGCTGCAATCAAATCGCGTATTGTTTGAGAACAATTATTTATTCCGGATAGCGTTCCTTAGATCATTGCGGCATAGCGCTCATAAGTCAATTAAATATGGAAGCTTCTATCCAATGAACAGGGTTGATGGAATGGAGCTGCTTGATCTCCTCAAGAAAGCAGAGGGTCGACCGTTTGAAACATAGATTTTTCGCAGTGAAGGGCTATAAAAAAGAGGTTAACAAAACAAAGCATGTATACTGGGCATACATTTAACATAGACAAATATATAACAAACCGCACAACAACTGATCTGGACAGAGATCCTTTAATGCAAAATATGCATTAATAATTGGCCCTAGTCCCATTTGCAGGCCAAAAAAAATGAAAAAGTTAAATTCCAACGGCATTTGAAAGATAATGCTAATTTAGAACTTCCTTTAAACAAAAAAAGAGGGGGGGGGGGGCTTGAAAATTGTGCTACAAAGTCAGTAAGTAGTAGTCTGATTTTCAGACCATTGTACCGAATGGTCGTACGTTTTGTGCTGCGCAAAGATTCAATCAGTTTAATTTTGGCCATTACAAGAAGTGGGTTATTGATGAAAACAAATGCTCATGTACAAAATGTACCCTTTACAGCTCATTTTATGTATGTTATTACCAAAGAAGAAAAAAAGCCAGTCAGTGACTCAATAGTGTCTGACAGTGAAGTCTAGCAAGTAAACGGGTTTCCTTCCATTATTTGAATAGTAGGACACTGCTAACGTTTAGATTTCACCGATAGGACATCCATGACATATTCATTATTACTGCAAAGTTCTACAGAATTTGATGTTGGTTGCAAAAGGGACCTTCTGTGTACTCCTCCGACTGACCAACAAGCATCTAGTCTAAGTCATTCAGACCCTACATATGAATAGCTTCTCCAAATCAGGATTATTATAGGCCTACCTAATATGCCTACTGCTTTTTTGCTCTAAAAACAAACAGTTATTTACGTATAATACAAGTATAATCCACAGGAGATGTTTGCATTATTAACCGAAATTACTCTCACTCAGGCAAGGTAATAAACAAGTCTTCAGCGAATGTAGACTTACTAAGACTCTATAGCAAATCACAAGTTGCCTACAATGAACGAATATCTGACAGAGAATGCGAAGTTAAATGATATTCATCTCGTGAACAAAGTTTTTAAGAAGTGGAATACATTTGTAACTCTTTTACCTTCTTTGTAAACTCTCAATTAAGTGCAATAGGCTTTCTGCACTCTATTTTTGTCTGTAATTATTTTAGTATTTCTATTTAATAATTTATTGTGGGTTTTGGGTTTTTTGTTTTCTGTTTGTTTAGGTGTTTTGTTTTAGGTGTGCTTTTGTTATTGTAATAATTCTGTTTTTTAATTTTTGTAATATTTTTAAATAATTGATAATAAATATTGTATGATTCAAATAGTCTTATTCTTAAAAGATGTATGTTTAATTTGATATTTCACATGTATTTACAAAGTTAATTGTTGTATTATTGTACTTATGTTTTTATACTGTCATTGTATTATGCAGGGCTTTCTTGAAATGCAGATCCACTGGCTTCCAGTGGAACTGAATGAAACTACCCTGTTGAAAGAAATCACGAATAAATAAATAAATAAATAATTAAATTTACCAAGCAATATACAGGTATATTATAATTATGCCGTGGGAATGCTGCGACAGTTCTATAATTGCTATTGGCCGTAGATATTCTAGACCATACGGCAAGTGTGACCTTGGCAAATGTGACCTTGGCATGTATAAAACAGGCTTGAAAAGCTGCTGAGCACCATGTTGTAGCAAGCTCAAACAACATTTGATCAGTGTTAACCCGGAAGTTGCGGGCTATACACCATTCGAGTTCAAGAATATAGTTTGTCATGTTTGTTAGCAATCCTTACCATAACACCTGATTAAACTATGTTTTTAACAAACTGAATTCAAACTGAAAGTATTCAAATATAAACCCCTTTACTTAAGGCCATGTAAAATTGATTTCATGTTGATCGTCCCCGCCCGCTTCCTTTTTGGGGGCCGCCTCCTATTTTTTGTTATTTGTTATTTATTTTATTTTATTTATTTATTTTTTTTTTGAATTTTTTTTTTTTTTTTTTTATTTTTTGAAAGAAAAAAAACATGAAAAACACTGCTAAAATGGCTCTATTTCTGATTTTAAAAAAAAAAAATTGTCGGCGGCCATCTTGAAAAAAAATAGCCTCGACTGTCAGGGAAAATGTACCGAGCGGCCATTTTGAAATATCAAATATCAAATAACATGGTACACCCTCCTCCTCTTTTTCAAAAAATCCGGACGATCAACATGTAATCAATTTTACATGGCCTAATACATATACTGATCATCATGTATTACTAGTAATAATGATTTATTCTTAATATTTGAGATTTCTTCTAATCAGTATATTACCGAACATGTTCTGGTTCTCATTTTAATGAAAATCAATCATATTTACCTCGTATATTTGTATAATTAAGTCGTAATATAAAATTCTTCCTGAGAAGGGATTGGTGTAAAAAAAGACATGGGGGTGGAACGGAAACATTTGATATTGTGTCCCCCGGCCCCTGCCTTGATTTTTTTTTTTTGGGGGGGGGGGGGAGGGAGGGGGGGAGGGGGGGGGGGGGGGACATGTCCACCCCATGATTGACGCCCATGATCATGAACAAATCTTTATTGAATATTGCACGAATCGAAGTATACGTGTCTTTTCTAGTTGAGCCCGACGCTAAGACTAAGTTCAAGGTATAACGCATGTATCAAACACTTGACATCATCTATGCTCTTTTTTTAAATCGACATAAACCGAGCATTAGCTGAAGCTTCTGGTTGATTTTTTGTTGTAGAATACATCCGAAGAGTGTTTGATAATTTAATCGTTATCCTGAAAATGTGAAGCGTTTGTGTCCTCGGCTAAAAGCATTGCATCAAGCAGAGAAATATGAATCAATTTTGATTTGAAACTGACAGATTTACAACAGGTATAGATTCAAATGTGAAACGTCTGTGTCCTCGACTAAAAGCATCGCATTAACCAGAAAACTGGGAATCAATTTTGATTTGAAAATGACAGATTTACAACAGGTATAGATTCAAATGTGAAACGTTTGTGTCCTCGGCTAAAAGCATCACATTAACCAGAGAACTTTGAATCAATTTTGATTTGAAACTGACAGATTTACAACAGGTATAGATTCAAATGTGAAACGTTTGTGTCCTCGGCTAAAAGCATCGTATCAACCAGAGAACTTCGAATCAATTTTGATTTGAAACTGACAGATTTACAAGTTATAACAGGTATAGATTCAAATGTGAAACGTTTGTGTCCTCGGCTAAAAGCATCGCATTAACCAGAGAACTTTGAATCAATTTTGATTTGAAACTGACAGATTTACAACAGGTATAGATTCAAATGTGAAACGTTTGTGTCCTCGGCTTAAAGCATCGTATCAACCAGAGAACTTTGAATCAATTTTGATTTGAAACTGACAGATTTACAACATGTATAGATTCAAATGTGAAACGTTTGTGTCCTCGAGTAAAAGCATCGCATTAACCAGAAAACTATGAATCAATTTTGATTTGAAACTGACAGATTTACAACAGGTATAGATTCAAATGTGAAACGTTTGTGTCCTCGACTAAAAGCATCGTATCAACCAGAGAACTTTGAATCAATTTTGATTTGAAACTGACAGATTTACAACAGGTATAGATTCAAATGTGAAACGTTTTTGTCCTCGACTAAAAGCATCGCATTAACCAGAGAACTACGAATCAACTTTTGATTGAAATTGTGACAGATTTACAGAAGGTAGATTCATATCAGAATAGCTCCATTATACTCAGAAAACTGACCGTCATGTTCATAAATTTTAAAATGTAACGTACAAGCATATTCAAATTGCCTAAGATTTGTGTTTTCGAAAGACTCTGCGTAGAAGCGGATAATGCAAATGTAAAACAGAACTGATGTGACTCACCTTGTTTCACGTTGCTTGGAGAGTTCAGTTTAAAGCATTATGCTGTCCCTCGATTGTGGATCATGTCGGCATAGATTCTGAACATTTCCCGTTGTTTTTCAGCGCGTTCGTGTCCTTCACAACCCCGGCCGTATGATTTGTATGACACACGCGTTACTTAATTCCTTTTCCCTGAAACGCAAATGTATAATGAATTTATACACGACTTCCGGCCTTGCGTTTAAGATATCAGACCGAATTAACTTTCAGTCCATTGTGCTTTTATGAACAAAGGGTCAAGATTACTTGGTGAAATGTTGCTGTATAGTTCATAGTATAGATTATATAGTAACTCCTAACTTGCAACTAAGCCTATTCATGGCAAATATGTTTTATATACAGACTGTTTTTTTCTTGCCTTTGTTCATTATATATCTCCCCCACTTTTCTACTTTATTTCTCCTTCATTCTCTGCTATTTAATTTCAACATGAATTTTATTTCTCAAGCTGTCTCCTTTCCCTTGGAATCTAAGCACATTGGTGCTTTATATATAATGTGTATTTCCTATCCTCTCTATCTCATGTCAGTTTGCTACCCGAATTACGAACCGCAGTTACACAGTACAATATCTATTTTCTTACTCTCTCAATATGATCCAAACTGATGATGATATTACATGCAGTTTTTTTGAATCCAATGCAAGTACCTTGCAACAATATGATGAAAATGATGATCAAATTACAATAAATTGTAATTATTGTACCGAAAAGCAATTCTTTGATATGGTCTGTGGTTCAGAGAGTAATGAACTTGCTTTAATTCACTTGAATATACGTAGTATGTGTAAGAATTTTGAAAATTTCAGTGTTTTCACCAAGCGTATATCAGGATTCACAGCAATAGGTGTTTCTGAGACCTGGTTTCCTTCTGAATTCGATACTAGCTTATATTTAATTCCTGGTTATAATTTAGTTTCTAATAATAGACGAGATAAAAGAGGTGGAGGGGTGGCTTTATACATTCCATCTGTGATGGATTACCAAATATGTCATGAGCTTACCATTATGAATGATGTGTTAGAAACTATATTTGTTGATGTTTTCATACCAGGAAAACGTAATGTTGTTTTAGGTGTCGTTTATAGGCCGCCACAAAGTAATCTAAATCTCTTTATAGATGAAGTACACAATATTCTGTCAAATCCATTACTTAATAACAAGACAATTTTTCTTATGGGTGATTATAATCTGAACCTGCTCACTTGCGATGGAAATAGCTGTATTGATGACTTTTTGAACCTGTTGGTGTCCTTTTCCTTGATGCCTTTGATCACTAAACCTACAAGAGTGTCTGAAAATTCCTCTACTCTCATTGACAATATCTTCACTAATTTGCAACCCTTTCCAGACGCTGGCATCATAATTTCTGACCTATCGGACCATTTTCCTATTTATGCCAAGATGCCATTGAGCAAACCCTCTTTCATTACTAGGCAAAATAAACATGCCCGTAGGAGCAATCCCGAAAATATTGCAAAGCTTAAGGAAGCCCTAATTGCAACTGACTGGAGTGATGTTTT
The DNA here is from genome assembly GCA_035222895.1 of Strongylocentrotus droebachiensis. Lineage (NCBI taxonomy): Eukaryota > Metazoa > Echinodermata > Echinoidea > Camarodonta > Strongylocentrotidae > Strongylocentrotus > Strongylocentrotus droebachiensis. Next base: position 119,312 of record JAVYIG010004350.1, on the reverse strand, counting down.
ACTTGATCAAAATGTTGATAGCTGTTTTGAAAACTTCTTTCGAAAATTTATATTGCTGTATGATGAGAATATACCTATATGTAAAAGAGATAGTGGAAATCACAGGAAGATCCCCCGAATGCCATGGATTACAAGATCGCTATTGAAATCGATCAATAAGAAAAATAAGCTATATTATAAATACAAGACAACTAAATCAGAACAGTCACGCTTGAATTACACTAGATATCGGAACACCTTAACTACAACATTACGTGTTTCAAAGAAAAATTACTATTCCACTCAGTTTCAGGCAACCTTGAATGATATAAAAGGAACATGGAAGGTAATCAAAAATATTTTTAAAAGCAACAGTAAAACATCCAGCATAAGATCTCTGCAAATTGATGGAGAATTAGTAGATGATACAAAATCTATTGTTGAAAAGTTCAATAATTATTTTTGTAGTATCGGTCCGAATTTGTCGGAGGGTATTCCAAATTGTGATAAATCATTCCATGACTTCTTGAAAGAACCTAACCAGCAAAGTTTGTTTTTAATGCCAACAAATGAAGTAGAAGTACTCAGTATAATACATTTTTTGAAGATTGGAAAAAGCCCAGGCTGTGATACTATCTCCAACAGTCTAGTTAAAAACTTAGCAGTAGAAATCGTACAGCCATTAGTGCATATATTTAATCTGTCACTGACAAATGGCATTGTACCCAGGGAGATGAAAGTGGCAAAGGTTGTCCCAATTTTTAAGAAGGGTGACCCAAAACTATTGACGAACTACCGACCCATTTCCCTATTAACAACTTTCTCTAAAATTCTTGAAAAACTTATCTATGTGAGAACTGTAAAGTTTCTCAATTCAAGTAAAATATTTTCCAACTTTCAATTTGGCTTCCGTGAGAAACATACTACCACCCATGCTATACTGCACTTTATCAATAAAGTTTCTTATGCTATGGACAACCACATGCACACACTTGGAATATTCTTGGATTACTCTAAGGCATTTGATACAGTAGATCACAAAATATTGTTATGTAAATTATCCCATTACGGGGTTAGGGGTGCTGCCCTGGATTGGTTCAGGAGCTATTTAGCTGACAGACAGCAATTCGTATCCATAAATGGTTTTGATTCAGAGTTACAAAATGTCAGCTGTGGAGTCCCACAGGGATCACTTCTTGGTCCTCTTTTATTTATTCTTTATATAAATGATTTTCAATATTCTTCTGATGTATTATCCTTTATTTTGTTTGCAGATGATTCAAGCATATTTTTTTCACACAAAGATGCACAAGTTCTTGTGCAAACAGTTAACTCAGAGTTGCGCAATATTACCTCATGGATTCATGCTAATAAACTGTCTCTTAATCTTACAAAAACCAATTATATGATATATAGCAATTCGCTCAAGATGTTGCCCGGTGACATTATGTTCAACGGTGTTCTGATAGACAGGGTAACATCAACTAAATTTTTAGGTCTTTATATCGACGAACAATTGAAGTGGAAAACTCATGTAAATAATCTATGCAAAATATTATCAAGGAATACTGGTGTAATTCGTAGGTTGAAGTCTACTCTTCCTAAAAGCATATTACTTATCTTGTATTCAACTTTAATTCTACCTTATATTAATTATGGTGTGCTTGCTTGGGGCAAATCTCTAATAACACAATTAGATAAAATATTCTTGGCTCAAAAGAGGGTAATAAGAACAATCTGTAATGCTGACTTTCGTGCTCATACAAATCCTCTTTTTTATCATCATAGGATTTTAAAGGTAGAAGATATTTATTATATGCAATTGGGTTCCTTAATGTATGATCTCAACTCAGGTGTACTGCCACTGGCATTAGCCAAGATTTTCAAGAGAAACAATCAAATTCACAATTATGCCACAAGAGGTGCTTCTGCATTCCACTTACCCCATGCAAGGACAAAGTTTACTCTCAACACGTTAGTTTGCACTGGACCAAGGTTTTGGAACACTCTTGACTCAAGCATTAGCCATTCTGTCAGTATATCTGTCTTCAAACGTAAACTGAAATTGTACTTATTGAATAATTACTTAGTTGTTTCTTAATCTGTAGTGTCGTGATTTATATTTGAACTTAATCCATTCCCCAATTTACTACTGTATAGCAACTGCCGACTTACCTTTTCCTTTTTCTTTCCTTTCTCGCCTGTAGCGAGCTTTCAGTTTACAGTGAAAGTATTTTTTTTTCTTTCTCCCCCCACTCGAGCTCTCCCTCTCTTTCCCACTCCCGCCCCCTCTCTTCATTTCTATATCCCACATTATTATCACTCTTATCTCCCCCTTTTGTACATAGTCTCTTCTCCCCACCCTTTTTTATTACTCAGTTAAACCATGTGTATAATCATATGGTTATTGTTTATAGTTATTTGTTTTAGTACTAGCTTTAGCGCCTTTGACGAACATTTCTTGTATTAATCTATTATATAACCAGGCTGTTCTTGTTGTTTATGTTATTGTTTTTGAGGGACCTGACCTCTACAAGCTAAGCTTTAATTAGGTCTCCTCGTCTTTTCTTCTTTTGTTTTCTCATGTAAATGCATTGTGTGAACTTGATTCTTATAAGTGTTCCTCTTATATACTTTGCATGTTATACATTTGTTAAATTGTATTACTTTTATGTTGGAAGAAAGACAAATAAACTTGAAACTTGAACTTGATAGTAAAGGTCAATACATATCAGATGTGTTTCTTCGATGACTTTTGAGCACACTGAGCGCATGCGCATGTTGCGCATTGGGAAATGTTTGCATATAAAGACCGACGTGTTGCAGGCAATACCAGTGGCGGATCTACAGGGGGGGGGGGGGGGGGGGGTTAACCCTCCCCCCTTGGCCCCTTGGGCTGCCAAGTGAAAATGTGATGTGTATATAAAAACGCCATCATGTGTCCAGATCCACACAGTATCCGCATAGTCATTGGGTCACCCCCCCCCCCCCCTAGCAAAAAGCCAGATCTGCCCCTGCATGAAATGCAAATATTGTGAGAAGATATTCAACTCATCTTGTAACTTAACCAAACACATGATAACTCTGGATATAACTGTGTAGTAAACTGTTACTTGATTTAAAAAGACGTTATCATGCACTGCTTTTTATGGTCTCCATCGTAGTAGATGCCAGGAAAACATCACTTACGGGGGTCATAATAGTACCAAAAGACAATCGCCTCGCCGCTACGCGGCTCGTGGACATTGGGTCACCCCCCCCCCCCTTAGCAAAAAGCTAGATCCGCCCCTGAATACTGTCATTATTCCAATGCTCCTACAACACAGCGTGTAAGTATACTGTTTTTCATTCTCTCAAGTTTAGTTCCATCAGTTCCATGCCGTCACAATATGAACCAACCCTGCCCAAGCAGACGAGATCCCATAAAGAATGAACATAATTGCAATGCTTTTATTTCTCAAATTATAATGAGTTTAGTGTATATAAATGTGATGGAATTTTACACCAGTCAAAAAGGGATATGACCCCCATTCTGACAACTAAGTTCTTTTGTTTGTAAATACACAGGATAGAGGTTAATGAACAATCAAAGGATAGAGGTTAATGAACGATCAAAGAAACCACACTTTCAAATTAAAAAACCTCCGGAATGATAGCATGGACGTCATTTATTCCCTCTTGACAAGTATTATTATTATTATTATTATTTATATTATTATTATTATAATTATTATTATTATAATTATTATTATTATTATTATTGTTGTTATCATCATTATTATCATTATAAGCAATCTTAACATTATAATTATTATCATTATTGATATTGTCGGTAGAGCAGTGGTCTCGTGATCCGGTGACCCGGGTTCGAAACCAAGTCGATGCGCTAGTGCCCTTTGGTAAGGCATTAATCCTCATTACCAGGTCCTTCGGAGAGGACCTAAAGCCGTCGGCCGTCTGGTTGCTTACTTACTGAGCATTTATGCTTTCTTAGCAGTCAGGTAAAATAATCACCACCACATTTATCATTATTATAGCTATTATCATCATCATTATCAAAACTAAAATCATTTTTTTAAATCATTATTATTGTTGTTAACATTATCATTATTATTCTTGTTTTATTTCTTCTTATTCTTATTCGAATTATCTTCTTCTTCTTCTTATTCGTCTACTCCAACCTTCATCTCTTTTTTCATAATCATCGTCTTTATTCAAGGAAAATGTAGCAACGAAAATAATATGCAAATATTTTTGGTTTTTGTTAAAATACAAACTAGAAGTAGAGGAAAAAAAACACTAAGACAACAGATGTGAATACTACTAAGTGGAGGAAGATAATTACTGATTTACAGGATATATATTTTGATCTCATTTAAACATGTGATTAAGTATTAAGTAAATATTTATGTATAATGTAATCCGTGATTTTGTATCTGAATAAAGATTAATTAAAAAAAATTAAACAAATCTTTATTTATATCATATAGTTATTATAATCATAATTATTATAGTTATATTATTATGATAGTCATTGATAATAATAATAATAATATCAATATTATTATAATTATTATCATTAATATAATAGTAGTAGTAGTATTTTTATGATTATTACTTTATTATTGTTGTTGTTGTTATTGTTGTTGTATTTTTTGTAAACTAAACTGACAATGTGTAAGTGAAATGCGATAAATAAAATCGTACCCGGACACCTACCCCCGGACAACCGTCCCCCGGATGACCAACCTAGGATATCCACCCTCTAGGACACTACCCCCTAGGGCAATTACCCTCTAGGGTAACTACCCCTGGATAACTACCCCCTAGGACAACCACCCTCCAGGACAACTGCCACCGGCCAACTACCCCCAGACAACTACCCTCTAGGACAACCAACCTCTAGGACAATTACCCCTTCAGACTACTACCCTTAGATTTGTCCAGGCAGTAGTTGTCCTAGAGGATGGTTGTCGTGGGGTAGTTGTCGTGGGGGGGGGGGGTAGTTGTCCGGGGGTAATTGTCCTAGAGGGTGGATGTCCTAGGGGTAGTTGTCTTGGCCCGGGGGGGGGGGGGGCTGACGTCGCTTGCCTACATATCGCCTTTCCATTTTCTAGCAAAGTTTTGACACTTTACCGCACTGACGATAAAATCTCGTCACAAAAGATGCTACATGAAATTATGGATAGACTATCTGTAGCTATATAAATGCGCAGAATTAGAGAAGACGATTGCCCTAATATTCGTATTGAAAAATATTAAAACACATGGGGAGGGAGACCGGAGTCCCTCCATGCCCCCACCCCGTACGTCTGTGGTAGTCTTTTTTCCTCCTATCCAATGCACCTCAGGTTCGATACCCGACATGCCCGTGACAGAAAAACATGTATTCAAGATTGAAGGTTCAAGATTCAAGTTTTATTGTCCATAATAATACAGAAATGTAATTCCCATTTGGTGTTACATGCAATATAGTCAAAGGCATAAACATGATATTGTATGCTGATATGATAGCCAGAATAGGGTTGAGCTTATTTCAACCAAGAATAATTCACAGGTTAACACCATTCCAGCTCTAAGTAGACGGCACATAACAAGAATATAGCGTGCGTCACAATCATCATGAATGCATTAATACATGAATACCAAACTGATGTACATGCATGTTTGAGAATTGTTCCAATACAATGCGCCATATCCCCTCCTCCCTGCCTGCATGGATGTGACACTACCTTTTTTTGTACATAAATTATTTCAAATATGAAAAGGGGATGTCGGAAGTTCACCAAAGTTTGCTGGTTATTTTCTCTTCAATTTTGTTTTATTTCTCCAAATGTGTATACAAGCAAAAACATACAATTGAATTTAATAAATAAACGTTTTCCATATTGATATGAATTGCTAATACATAAACATAATTAAACAAAAACTCATTTGCAGTATATAACTTGGCAACAAAGAAAACTTAAAGTCCATAAACATAATTTATAAGTCAATTGCACGTTATTCACTTATTTAAGATATAAAAAACCTAAACAAATCTGGAGGTTATGACTATGCATTAGGAGGGATAATTGTGTGTTTGCTGCTTTGTCACCCAAGGAGAAAGCAAACACATTCAGTAATTCTTACATCGGTTTCATAGTAACGATTTGAAAATAATAGAGAAAGATAAAGGCAGAGAGAGAATGAGAGAGAGAGAGAGAGAGAGAGAGAGATAAAGATAGAGAGAGAGAGAGAGAGGGGGATATATATATATATATATATATATGTATAAAGAAAGGGAGAGATAATGATAGGACAGCAGGTAGGAAAAGAAACATGACATATTATGATGGCAGATGATGCTTTTCCCTCGCACACCATCCCACAATGCGTAGCCTTCTTCATGGGGTCAATGTCGCTATTCATAAGGACCGCTATTCATAAGGACCGCTATTCATAAGGTCCATTATTCATAAGGACCGCTATTCATAAGGTCCGCTTTTCATAATTGGAGAAAAGGGTCATTATTCATAAGGGTCATTATTCATAAGGACCGCTATTCATTATCAAAGAAGAGGGTCGGTATTCATAATATTAGAAGAGGGTCGCTATTCATAATAAGAAATCGGGGTCGTTATTCATAAGGGTCCCTATTCATAAAAGGGTCGGTATTCATAACACAGAAAGAGGGTCGCTATTCATAATACGAAATGAGGGTCGCTATTCATAATACAAAATGAGGGTCGCTATTCATAATGCAAAATGACGGTCGTTATTCATAAGGGTTATTATTCATAAGGGTCATTATTCATAATAAGAAATGAGGGTCGCTATTCATAAAAGGAGAAGAGGGTCGCTATTCATAATAGAAGAAGAGGGTCGCTATTCATAATAGGAAATGAGGGTCGCTATTCATAATAAGAAATGAGGGTCGCTATTCATAATAGAAGAGGGTCGCTATTCATAATAGAAGAAGAGGGTCGCTATTCATAATATGAGTAGAGGGTCGCTATTCATAATAAGAAATGAGGGTCGCTATTCATAATAGAAGAAGAGGGTCGCTATTCATAATAGAAGAATAGGGTCGCTATTCATAATAGGAGAAGAGGGTCGCTATTCATAATAAGAAATGAGGGTCGATATTCATAATAGAAGAAGAGGGTCGCTATTCATAATAGGAGTAGAGGTTCGATATTCATAATACGAAATGAGGGTCGCTATTCATAATAGGAAATGAGGGTCGCTATTCATAATAGGAGCAGGGGGTCGCTATTCATAATAGGAGAAGAGGGTCGCTATTCATAATAGGAGTAGGGGGTCGCTATTCATAATAAGAAATAAGGGTCGCTATTCATAATATGAAATGAGGGTTGCTATTCATAATACGAAATGAAGGTCGCTATTCATAATAAGAAATGAGGGTCGCTATTCATAATAGGAGTAGAGGGTTGCTATTCATAATACGAACTGAGGGGTTGCTATTCATAATAAGAAATGAGGGTCGCTATTCATAATAGGAGTAGAGGGTTGCTATTCATAATACGAAATGAGGGTCGCTATTCATAACACGAAATTAGGGTCGCTATTCATAAAAAAGAAATGAGTGTCGCTATTCATAATAGGAGTAGACGGTCGCTATTCATACGAAATGAGGTTCGCTATTCATAATACGCCCCCCCCCCCCCTCTCGGCTACGTTCCTAGTCCTGTAGGGGGGGGGGGGGGGCGATATATAGCCCTGAATAGTTGTGTCTTTTTAAAGTAATTATATTTTATCTGTTATCTTTGATAATTATATAGAGCCAACCCCCGCTCATGTGGTGACGAAAAAAAAGTAAAACATAACACACATGTAATCCTATCGTAAATTTTCCTCCTTGTTGGAAATCTTGCCCCACCACCCTGCCCCCGACTGATCTTATCCAGGCTACGCCACTGAGATATTAAGTACGCCAAGCATGCCCATTATCCATTTTAGCTTGCTATTTAAGAAACTAGTAATTGTTTATACGACAATAATGTTTTTGTAGAAAGTAATTTTTATTAGGACTTATGGACCTACAAATTACTGAGCGGAATTGGACCTGACAATTGGACCTAAGCCCAGTATCTACCGATCCCCCGAGCCCCCCCCCCCCCCCCCCATCAGTACGCCCCGGCGCGGATCCAGAATTTTCCAATTGGGGGGGGGGGGGGGCGGAAATTTGAAAAATGCGCAGACCGTTTTTTCAACTCAACATACCAATACTGACAAGGTCATATTAGAAGCACGATACGGGTACCTAGAAGCAGGAACAATTTTGGAAAGGGGTGCAAGCTCACTTCACGTCTCTTGTCCGATATCAACATTCCCCGTTTTTAAGATATACATTTTATTGACATTTTCATCGGGGGAGGGGGGCTAAAGCCTCTTGCCCGAAAAGGTAATTTTCTAGTTCACAATTCTGCTTGTGAGCGAAACGAGCGAGCAAAAATTTGAGCATTATATGTTTTTCGTGAAAGTGTTATTTATCACCAAGATAAACGAGAAAAGATATCAAAAATTCATATTCGGGCATCTTGCTGTCCCTCCCCCCTCCCCTCCCCCACCCATTACGCGCGAAAGCTTTGAACTTTCATTAATTATTAGAAAAAGAAGACGATTTATTTTACCATTCTCGACTCTTAATCCTTGTCTGAATTCAGTTTTCCCCCTCGCTTTTACCTTTCATTAATTATTAGAGAAAAATTACGATTTGTTGTACCGTTCTCGACTCTTAATAATTGTCTGAATTCTATTCCCCCCTCTTGCGCAAAGCGCGTAAGCTTTGACCTTTCATTGTTTAATGCAATTATTAGAGAAAGAAGATGATTCGTTGTTCCATTCTCGACTCTTAATCCTTGTCTGAATTCAGTTTCCCCCCTCCCGCGCAAAACGTGGAAGCTTTGATGTTTCATTAAATTATTAGAGAAAGAAGAGGATTTGTTTCACTTTTTGTAAATCATACTTTTGTATGCGTTTGTTGAAAAGTGACTAATTCCAAAATTTATATTCGGGCAAAAAATATGCTAATTTAGTAGCTAACGTGTCAGGGTTTGAACCCCCCCCCCCCCACACACACACACACCCTTTTGAAAAAGTATGTTAATGGGGAAATATAAAGAAAGAAAGAAAAGTGACCTGCCGGTTTCACAAATGAGGTATCAAAATATGCTCATCTGACCGTAATTAAATGCCTAAAACCCCCGAGCTTCCGGGGGCATGCGAACCCCACCAAAGGCCCGTAGGCAGGCCCCTGGAAGCTCATCTGACCTTATTTTAATGCTTAAAACACGAGAGCTTCCTTGACCCTTACCGGGGCTTTGCCCCTGGACCCCACGCCAATTTAAACAATATTGCCCAACTTGTTCACAGTGTATAGGCTAATGGTCCGGTCGAACTCCGTTTGTTTTCGATATTCAGAACGTTTCAGGAGATCAAGTTTTTGGTAAATCAAGTTAGGTTAATTAATATGATTATTAGTATCCTGAGGCATGATAATTCATGGAAAACTGAAATCTTGAAACTCTTCATTGGCTGAAATTGAAGAGCTTCTGTGTGCCTGGATCTGACTGAGGCTATATAATTTGTAGTTCCATAAGTCCTACTAAAAGTTACTTTCTACAAAAATATTGTTTTCGTATAAACAATAACTAGTTTCTTAAAATAGCAAACTAAGTCCTTAAATGGCTATAATAATGAGCATGCTTTTTCTACTTAATGTGTCAGTGGCGTAGCCACGATAAGCTCAGTCGGGGGGGGGGGGTGCAGGGTGGTGGGGCAAGATTTCCCACGAGCGGGACAAATGACGATAGGATTATGTGTGTTTTCCTTCTTGTTTTCACCGCTGTAGCGGGGGAATATATGAGCTAGATTATGGGGATGTCTATAATTATCAAAGCTAAAAAGTAAATTATTTTTTAAAAATACACAATACAGGGGATGCAACCGTTTACATAATGTCTTACGGTAAAAAAAAATCGTATCTGATTCTGGGTATCCAATTTCCTTACTTATATGGAAAATATGTCGTGCGACATTGTATATTTACGAAAAGCTTGAATATGGTATATAACTTAAGTCCCTACAACCCCCTCTCTGTCGCTTTCTTTCTTTGCTGAGGATAAGATACATGATAGATCAACCCCTTGAAGGCAACACTGATACAACCCCACCGCCCTCACCCTTAAAACACACACAGGCTACGCCATCTATGAACTACTTGGACGAGAATTGTCGCTAATATGTACATGTACCAAGGGAATACTGCCGGGAGGGTGGGCCGAATTAGAGGGGGGGGGGGGGGGGCAGGAAGGGGGGGGGGGGGGCTGGTGACCGGAATGATGGGACACGTTCATTATTTAGGCACGCCTTTCTTTCTTCAGAAATGTGAGTTTTCAATAAATATTTTCTTCAAATGTTTGGGACCATGTGGCCTACCTCACCCCCCCCGGCCTACGCTGTAGCCATGGGGTGTCCAGTATGTCGCTTTCTTATTAACATTTAGTTTATTGCTTATGTAATTTTGACTTTTTCGGTATTATGAATAGCGACCCTCTCGTCGCATTATGAATAGCGACCCCCTACTCCTATTATGAATAGCAAACCTCATTTCGTATTATGAATATCGACCCTCTACTCCTATTATGAAAAGCGACCCTCTTATCCTATTATGAATAGCGACCCTCTCCTCCTATTATGAATAGCGACCCTCTTCTTCTATTATGAATAGCGACCCTCGTTTCGTATTATGAATAGCGACCCTTTTCCCCTTGTATGAATAGCGACCCCTTACTCCTATTATGAATAGCGACCCTCATTTCATATTATGAATAGCGACCCTCTTCTCCTTTTATGAATAGCGACCCTCTTCTCCTATTATGAATAGCGAAAGAAAGAAAAGTGACCTGCCGGTTTCACAAATGAGGTATCAAAATATGCTCATCTGACCGTAATTAAATGCCTAAAACCCCCGAGCTTCCGGGGGCATGCGAACCCCACCAAAGGCCCGTAGGCAGGCCCCTGGAAGCTCATCTGACCTTATTTTAATGCTTAAAACACGAGAGCTTCCTTGACCCTTACCGGGGCTTTGCCCCTGGACCCCACGCCAATTTAAACAATATTGCCCAACTTGTTCACAGTGTATAGGCTAATGGTCCGGTCGAACTCCGTTTGTTTTCGATATTCAGAACGTTTCAGGAGATCAAGTTTTTGGTAAATCAAGTTAGGTTAATTAATATGATTATTAGTATCCTGAGGCATGATAATTCATGGAAAACTGAAATCTTGAAACTCTTCATTGGCTGAAATTGAAGAGCTTCTGTGTGCCTGGATCTGACTGAGGCTATATAATTTGTAGTTCCATAAGTCCTACTAAAAGTTACTTTCTACAAAAATATTGTTTTCGTATAAACAATAACTAGTTTCTTAAAATAGCAAACTAAGTCCTTAAATGGCTATAATAATGAGCATGCTTTTTCTACTTAATGTGTCAGTGGCGTAGCCACGATAAGCTCAGTCGGGGGGGGGGGGGTGCAGGGTGGTGGGGCAAGATTTCCCACGAGCGGGACAAATGACGATAGGATTATGTGTGTTTTCCTTCTTGTTTTCACCGCTGTAGCGGGGGAATATATGAGCTAGATTATGGGGATGTCTATAATTATCAAAGCTAAAAAGTAAATTATTTTTTAAAAATACACAATACAGGGGATGCAACCGTTTACATAATGTCTTACGGTAAAAAAAAATCGTATCTGATTCTGGGTATCCAATTTCCTTACTTATATGGAAAATATGTCGTGCGACATTGTATATTTACGAAAAGCTTGAATATGGTATATAACTTAAGTCCCTACAACCCCCTCTCTGTCGCTTTCTTTCTTTGCTGAGGATAAGATACATGATAGATCAACCCCTTGAAGGCAACACTGATACAACCCCACCGCCCTCACCCTTAAACACACACAGGCTACGCCATCTATGAACTACTTGGACGAGAATTGTCGCTAATATGTACATGTACCAAGGGAATACTGCCGGGAGGGTGGGCCGAATTAGAGGGGGGGGGGGGGGCAGGAAGGGGGGGGGGGGGCTGGTGACCGGAATGATGGGACACGTTCATTATTTAGGCACGCCTTTCTTTCTTCAGAAATGTGAGTTTTCAATAAATATTTTCTTCAAATGTTTGGGACCATGTGGCCTACCCCACCCCCCCCCCCCGGCCTACGCTGTAGCCATGGGGTGTCCAGTATGTCGCTTTCTTATTAACATTTAGTTTATTGCTTATGTAATTTTGACTTTTTCGGTATTATGAATAGCGACCCTCTCGTCGCATTATGAATAGCGACCCCCTACTCCTATTATGAATAGCAAACCTCATTTCGTATTATGAATATCGACCCTCTTCTTCTATTATGAATAGCGACCCTCGTTTCGTATTATGAATAGCGACCCTTTTCCCCTTGTATGAATAGCGACCCCTTACTCCTATTATGAATAGCGACCCTCATTTCATATTATGAATAGCGACCCTCTTCTCCTTTTATGAATAGCGACCCTCTTCTCCTATTATGAATAGCGACCCCCTACTCCTATTATGAATAGCGACCCTCTTCTTCTGTTATGAATAGCGACCCTCTCTAATTCTATTATGAATAGCGACCCTCTTCTCCTTTTATGAATAGCCACCCTCTTCTCCTATTATGAATAGCGACCCTCTTCTCCTATTATGAATAGCGACCCTCTTCTCCTATTATGAATAGCGACCCTCTTCTCCTATTATGAATAGCGACCCTCTTCTCCTATTATGAATAGCGAACCTCATTTCCTATTATGAATAGCGACCCTCTTCTCCTATTATGAATAGCGACCCTCATTTCGTATTATGAATAGCGACCCTCTTCCCGTGTTATGAATAGCGACCCTTATAAGTAATGAACCTTATTTTGTATTATGAATAGCGACCCTCTCGTCGTATTATGAATAGCGACCCTGATTTCATATTATGAATAGCGGTCCTTATGATTAATGATCCTTAATATGAATTATGAATAGCGACCCTCATCTCACGTTATGAATAGCGGTCCTTATGATTACCGAACCTTATTTCATTATGAATAGTGACCCTCTTTTGCCATTATGAATAGCGGACCCGGAAGTACGGGTATTTACACGTTATGAATAGCGGTCCTTATGAATAGCGAATAGACCCCTCTTCATGTACAGCCGACCAGTAAGACCAGTGCCCCCACCCCGGATACATGTGCCCCCCCCCCCGCCCCCCTAAATGGCTGAGCCCATGCTACGCCACTGGAAAGGTAGCTAGAGTGAACAAACTACAACATAAAAGATAAAGGCAAATGCATAACCTGTGCCCATCTAAACGCGCGCCGTTCCCACAGTTGACAAAACCACCCTTTTTTTCTCTCTCTCTCTCTCTGACAGTATAATGTTGGAAATAAACGTTGAAACAACACAATATAGCAACGGGCCGAAGAAAACAACAAAGTGTATGAATGGGACTGCACGATATACAATCGTGTGTTGTTTGCTGAGGCTCCTACGTCCTTTTTATTCTTTCTCGCACTTGATTGTCATGTAGTTAGGTTGTTGTAGGTGTATTTCATTGACAGGTTGGCTAAAACTGTGTCATTGTTTTCATTTCAAACTTGTCGAAGTGAAAGTTTGGTTGAGATGATATAATAAAAAAAGTGATAGTCACTTGGTCACTTTGAATTTCCATTCTTTTTTTCTTCTAAAAAAAATTGAAATATAATAATTGAAGTGTACGAACCTCCTCTCCTCTGCGAACTGATATGTGTAAATGTTTGTACATAATTCTATTGATACTTCATCAATACATGCCATGATATCATGTTCACTGTCACGTGTATCTCTTTCATATCCAACAAAATAAAAACATAATTCACTTTCAGGAAAGGAAAATAAAGTATAATGATAGACTCTCATAAGTTCCAACTCGTATCACCAAAGGGTCTTAATTTTCAATTGACTCTTCGATATTTCTTGGCTCTGGTATCGCGTAACCAAATTTCTTTATTTTGGAATGAGAATTTGGACAATCGTACACTCTTCTATTCAGGGGCGTCGCCAAAGGGGGGTGTGGGGGGTGCGACAACCCCCACCCGTCAGGATATTGTCGGTAAAGTTGCGCTGCCGTCGGGGAAAAAGAGAAAAGGGGGAGGGAAAAAAGAGAGGGAAAGGGAAAGAAAAGAAAAAAAGAAAAGGAAAAGAAAAGAAAGAAAGGAAAAGAAAGGAAAGAAAAGAGAAGAAAGAAAGAGAAAAAAGAAAAAGAGGGAGGAGAGGAAAGAAAGGAAAAGAAAGAGAAGAAAGAAAAGGGAAAAAAGAAGAAAAAAGAGAAAAGGGAAACAAAAGAAACGGGAGATGAAAGAGAGGAGAGAGAGGGGAGGTAAGAGCATGAGAGAGGAGGTGTGGGAGTAAAAGAGAGAAGGGGGTTGTTGGGCGGAGTCGTCTCGTCGAGGGAGCAAGAAAGACACGGGTAAATATGTTGCTATGTCGGGTCAGGTGTGTCGGTATTCTTGCTCGATCCTCGTGTACTATATCAATGCAGAATTTTGAAGTCGGGGAGATGTATATTGTCGGTCGGCCAACCAGTTTTTTTCCCTACGAACTGTGACTTTTTATCCGCTGTGACGACTTCGAGAGTGACTATACAACTACAATACTTGTATTTTCTCGAAGTTTCACTTTCCTATAATATCAGCGAAAGAAATCAAAGGTTTACAATTTTCGGGGAAACTAAATTCAAACAAGGATTAAGAGTCAACTAACTCGGTGTTATTTGCTCTGGCTCCTAATGGTTAGGAGCCAGAGCAAATAACACCGAGTTCCTATAGGAAATATATTTATTCAGATGCTCATATCTCAGCCAATACTTAACATATTCAATTGATTTTCGACATTTGAACATTATTTTTGCTGCTCTTTCGGAAAATGAAGATTTTTTTTAGAAATTCTAAAAATTGATTTTTATGATGTCACAGCTTCGGTACTCTACATAGTCCATAGGAAAAACAATTTAGGGTTTATAGGGTTAAATTTGTAGATATTGGGACATTTAATTTTGTCGGTAATTGGTGGCTAGTTTTGTCGGTAATCGTTGGCCTCTACACCCCCCCCCCCCCCACTGAAAAAGGTCTAGCGACGCCCCTGCTTCTATTTTGTTCACAAACAGTGGGGACAGACAAAAACACAAACAGAAAGAAAAACATTCCTCCACCAATTTGCCACGTCCTCCTTACATAAATATTACACCCTTTGTCCTTTGAAAAGGTCCAAGTGTTAAACTATTTGACTCTAGTAACTATCAAGGATGGGGCATTATTGTTCCCGGAGGCCGAACGTTTCTTCATATTCCCTTTAACTATATCAATGACAATAGTCTTTCATTTATGATTTTAGTATTGATTAATAGATATTTCTGATCTGTACTGTCATGTACGAATCGAACATGAAGTTATTGTTAATTTCACACAGTCATAGCTTCTGTACAATCAATGTTAGAATGTTATTACATGTTCTTCAACAAATTAGCAAAATTAATAAACATGTTGGCAACCTAAAAAAAAGAGGCGTGGGTGCAACTTCAATGTAATGTCCTTGGTCCCTATGTGATAGCCAGTTGTTTCTTTATATTTCTACCTTTTTTGCTAGCGGTTCTCCAATACAAAGTTTTGATGAATAGAAAATGATTCAACAAAGGCGTGGGCAAATGAAATAAACCACAACATGGAGTTAAAAAGAAAGATTATGAAGTCACCTTCGTGTAATGAAAGAATCGAAATTCTTCTATTAAAAGTGAACACAAATTATTAGAGATTATTATGTAAAATGTGTTGTAATAATTATGTAAGTGATTACTCTTGGCCTTTCAATTTCATGCATGAAATAAATCAAGGACTGTCATTATGTAGGTCCAAGTGGAAATCTTCAATAATATGCTTTCAAAGGGGTTAATGTGTGCATTTTTACGCCAGTAAAATTGCAGATTCTAAATCCAATTAAAAAAGAAAAGAAATATACATTCGATTTTGTTTGTTTTTGTTAACAATGGCTGTGAATTATGCGAGCAATTTATGAAAAGAAAACAATGCATACATATTTGAACCAGGCACGCATGGTCAAAACAGGATTAAAAGCATTCATCTGGAGCTCGATCACCCATTAACCCTGCTTTTTTGAGGCAGGACTGATTGAGGCAGGACAACCAGGAACATAATATCTTAAAAGGCCTGCCACTCCATATTCCATATTCCCCATAGCTTTAATTGGACCAGCCTTATGTTTTGACATACTACAATGGTATATGTGTCTGTTATCCTGTATATATTCCTTCATGTAAATTTATGTGTATGTTACTTGATATTACTTAATGTACTATTATGTATATTCCTCATATTTTGGATGTTCACGCTTATAATGTGAGGAACTGTCTCTGTCTGTACATGTACATATTATTATGGGCAGTATTTCTTTTGCGAAAAGTAGCTTTATTTTGTTCATATCTGGAAACAAGTCAATCTACATTAAGTTTGAAACCAATTACTTGTAGTTTTATTATTATTATTATTATTAATATTATTATTATTATTATTATTATTATTAATATTATTATTATTATTATTATTAGTATTATTATTACTATCATTATACTACATATATATCAGAAGATTGGTAGGCATGTGAGTCTGGATTGGGTGCCTGTTTAACCCTTCTTTGAATATATTTGGACGCTTGCCCACATTCGAAACTGAATAATAGAGTGTCCCAAAGAAGACCAAAAAAAAAAAGGGGGGGGGGGGGGGGACACCCGGACAATTCGAAAAAGTTTACACAAAAAACATGTATAGCAATTAATGACTAAAGACTGAAACACACTAGGTCTGGAGGGCCCAAGAGTACAGCATCTAGACTAATAAATATTTTCAAAAAATATTCTCGCTCGGTCACTAGCATCACTCGCATAATATCCTTCAAAACATACAAGTAAATATTGTAGAAAATCTGTATTCAATTGGTATTATGTAAGCACAGTTTACACAGTATGTTTACAAGATTAAGAGTTATAGAAAGAGATCAGTGCTACAAAAATGAATATTCCGCTTGCTCTTTTCACCCGGGTACGGGGGTGTGCGGCTGAGACCTCCGAACCCATACCCACATCTAAGGGTCCTTTTGCTGTAAATAGGTACCCATTTCTAAGGATTTCAAACTTTAAATATTACATTTTGTTAGCTGTAATAATACAATGGCCAATCATTTTGCAGTTTCTCGATAAAATTCTTTATTAGTAAACTCTGCCATACTACATGTAGTTTACGTGTAGTTTACACACATAATAATAATAATAATACATTTATAGAGCGCAGAAACTATCCAACATTAAGTATATATTCTACTGCGCTACAAGAGCTCCTGATATGCTTAGATTTACAGTTAATTAAAAAGATGTGTTTTCAGTTTCGATTTAAAGAAATTTACAGATGGCGATTTCCTGATTTCAAATGGCAAGTTATTCCAGAGTTTTGGGGCTGCACAAGCAAATGCTCGATCACCTAGCGTTATTTTTTTTTTGATAGATGGGATCTGCAGCAGCAAAGTATCTCGGGAACTGCGCAAGTTGCGATTGTGTTAATTAGGTTTGAAATTCAACAGTTCTTTGATATAAGTGGGAGCTTGACCAAGAAGTGCTTTATATATATACAATCATCAAGATTTTGAATGTTATTTTCTGACGTACTGGTAACCAATGTAGATTTCTTAAAATTAGGGTGATCCGTGTGAATTTGGAACAACCACAGGTCAGCCTTGCACAGGTGTTTTGAACCCGTTGCAATCTCACTATTTGAGAGTCAGGGATCCCATACATACAGTAGACCATTACAATAGTCCAACTTATTGGTGATACATGCATGGACAATGTCTTTCGTAACGTCCTTATCTAAATATTTACGAATACGTCTGAGATTATAGATCATGTAGTATGCTGATTTACAAACATTTGTGATATGCTCTCTCATATTCAAATTCGAATCGAAATGTACTCCGAGATTTCTTGCACTAACAGGCGGTTCTATTACAGAGTCTCCAATGGATACACTGTTTAAGTTGATTTTGGATGTCTGTTTAGGTGTGCCAATGATCATTAATTCAGTTTTTACCATCATTAAGCATGAGCCTATTTTGTGCTCTGTGTGCTCTGTGTGCCCATGCCTTGAGCCATAATGCATGGCCGTCCAGTGGATTTTTTTACGTTGGGGACCGGGGTAAAATGCAATAAACTATTGAAAATAATTGCATTTCCTGTTTTTTTTTAATTTATGGAAACGGCCCCTTACCCTAGCCCCCGCTGCGTACAGTTATGGTTCAGTGACAAAGCAATGGCTTCGTAACTGTGAGGCCCATGGATCAGAACCGTGTCGATGTGCTATATTAGTGCCCTTTTGTGGGGGCATTAATCCTCATTACTGTCATATATGACTTAAGGGCGTAGGTCCCCTAGTTGATAAGCATAGTAGCATACACATGCTTTAGCAGTCACGCAAAACACACATTGTCAAATTATTATTCAATAAAATCTGAGAATGTATATTATTATCTAGATCTATTATTTTTAATTAAAAAAAAAAAATCCATAAATTGGGGTAAAACAAAAATATTCCAACTTTATGAGCGACAGTGTATATAGGGAAAGTAATTTTGTAATACAACAAAACTTCAAAAACCTGTGTAGGGGTAGTCGGTGCCGTCACCTTCGCCCCTCTCGTTCACTATGCTCCTTCGCACTAGCGTACGGATGGGAGCTTGGGGGCAATTGCCCCCATACAATTTAAACGTTTATCTCACTTTTTTGTAAATTATACTTTTGTATGCGTTTATGGAAAATTCCCAAATTTACAGTCGGGCAAAAAATATGCTTATTTGGAAGCCTACATGTCAAGACCCGCGGATCGGGGGGCACGAGCTCCCACTCCCCCGGCCTCCTCACTTATTTGAAAAAGTATGTTGAAGAGAACCTGCCAGTGTCACAAAATATGAGATATCAAGATAATTATGCTCATCTGACCGTAATTAAATACCTTAAATCCCTGAACTTGCGGGCCCTACAAGGGTCCCTTAGGTGGGCCACTGGATGCTCACCCGACCGTAATTAAATGCCTAAACCCCCCGAGCTTTAGGAGGCCCCGACCCTTTGACCCCACGCCAATTAGTAACCTGACAAATAAGGTATCAAAATATGCTCATCTGACCGTAATTAAATAGCTAAAACCACCCCGTGACCCCTGCTGGGGCTTTGCCCCTGGACCCCAAGCAAATTTACGCTCCACTCGCTTCGCTTGCTTCGCTCGCTACGCTCTACCTTATCATTAATACTTTAGCCCCCCCCCCCCCACTTTGAAAAACGTTCTTGCGTGCATGCATGTAACATATAAGGGTGGTGGTGATGCGGATTATTATCTTCTGCCCCCCTCCCCTAACGTTTTTGCTCATTACGCTAAAAAAAATTGACATTATGATATATGTTTTCTTCTTCTTAAAGACTGAATCAATAATAGTCTCCATTCAGTCTTCATAATTACGGATCGCTTTAACTTGGAAAATATTTTAATTAGGTATACCTATGTTTGACGTGAAGAAAGTTTGTGAGATTTTCTTATTTGTGAATTATGCCGAATTTCATATCAAACAGTACTCAAATGACAAATTCTGGATAACTTTCGACAAAAAGACGTAAACGAATGTAGCCTGAATTACAACAAGTAATGAGTGGTGATAAATTGTTTATTTTTTTTAACTTCATTCATAATGAGTGCAAGACTTGCTGTAATTCACCCCATCATCTGGAACAGAACCTATGCTGACCGAGCAGAGTTGGCAATTCTTCGTCTCCGAGGCTCTTTTGAAGAAATTGAAGGATACGCATTCCCCATGCGCGAGGCACAGTGCAGCGCAACGGATGCGCGTAGGCACGGTTAAAATCACGATCACATAACTTTTGGTGAGACATCCGAGTTCGGAGGCAGTTGCCTTGTAGATCATACTGCGATGTCGGCTCTGCGAGTCTAGATACGAATATATAGGAGTAAAGAATCTCATTATTTCGGCATTTAGGCTATAATATGTGACATTGATATACAAAACAATATTATATTCTCCTGATTAAAATGTGAGATGTTGTTTGTCGGCGAAGGCCTAGCATAATAAGAGGTTTTGCTAAAGTACAGCAGTAATGGTAGAACTGAGCAATGTCTCCGAACCTCATATGCATAAAAATAGAAACACTTGCACCGAATATAAGCCTTGAATACGTCACACACCGTATTCACGTTCTCCTTAT
This sequence comes from Strongylocentrotus droebachiensis, assembly GCA_035222895.1. Classification (NCBI taxonomy): domain Eukaryota; kingdom Metazoa; phylum Echinodermata; class Echinoidea; order Camarodonta; family Strongylocentrotidae; genus Strongylocentrotus; species Strongylocentrotus droebachiensis. The sequence goes on along the minus strand of JAVYIG010004350.1, from coordinate 98,953 downwards.
CGTTCTTCTCAAAATTACTCATAATTCTTCATAATTTTTCATAACGCCTACACATGGAAGCAGGGGTGGCGGAGCGACCTCCAAAGTGGGGAGGGGCACAAATACAAAAGGACACTTTCTGGGAAAAAGGGCACCTACAAAGGGAAATCTCAAAACGAAAATATACACTTGTTTAGACATTGGTATATACAGCTACATTGTGATTGCATTAGCATGGTTAACTTCAATGTTTGTTTCTCTCTGTGGGGAAATTGGTCGTAGTCGCTTTAAATTAGGGGCACATTCATTGATGAGAGGAAAAGGAGACACATTTCGAAAGGGATAATATACCTATCAGAAAAGAAAAAGAGCACGTGTCAGAGTGCAAAGTTTATTATTTATCAGGGGCTCTTCTGACACCTGAAAGGAGGCACCCACCACGGATGAAAAATGCACTTATGAGAATGGTAAATATTTTGTCGACGGAAAAGGGGCATCCATCAGATTTTGTATGGGAATTTGGTAGAGGCGAAAAGGAGCATCTATGAAAAGGGGATATTTCCCTTTTTAGAAAGAACAAGGGGCACGTATCATTGTTAAAAGGGAAATTATTAGAGGTGAAAAGGGTTGATTATCGCACCAGGAAGTGGCACTGACCAGATATGAAAAGGGGCCCTTATGAGAGTGGAAAGGGGGCACTTATACTAAAGGAAAATGTGCATTTATTGAAAGAAAAGGGGCACCGATCAGATTGTAACAAGGCATTTATCGGAGGTGAAAGGGGTCTTTTTATGAAAAGGGGGGAAGTGGCTCTAATTAAAAAGAAAAAGAGGCACTTGTTAAAAATAAACCGGGCACTTAACAGAGATGAAAAGGGATAGTTATGAGAATGGAAAATTGACACTTATTGCAAAGGAAAATGGGAACTTGTCAAAGTAAAATGGGCTCTTATCCTATGTAAAAAAAAGGTACTTGAAAAAGTGGGGGCACTGTTCCCCCTCCCCCAGAGTGCCACCTCTGTATGAAAGGAAAGCAGCTGGTAGGGGAGGGGTAAAGCTAGGAAGCTTCCAGACCCGCAGGAAACAACAGAGGAAGCATTTTTATACTGTAAGATATGGAGTCACAGGCCCGAATTCACAAAGGAAGGTTTGTCGACAAACCAGGTTTTCGTACGTCATATGACGCGATTTGACGCGGTTTTTACAAACCTGGTTTGTAAAAAACAAAAGGAGGTTTGACGAAAAAAAAGGAGGTTTGTCGACAAACCTCCTTTGTGAATTCGGACCACAGTGTCTGGCACGGTTTCTGAACAGGCGCAATGTAAAACAAGGCAACAGGCTGGTATGGAGACGTTATGAGGACGATGGAACAGTAAGAGGACGTTATTAGGTCGTTAAGAGAGCGGTCGAACAGACCAGTGAGGGGCCGGTATGTAGCCGGTATGAGGCGTTGGGTCAAGGTGGAGCGAACGGTGAGAACCCGGTATGAGGATGGTATGAACACAGTCAAAACCCGTTGGACAAAATAATTATGACCCGTCGTCACCGCGTTCTCATCGCCCCACGAACGGGTCCATAACGGCCCACCGTCCTTCGGCCTACCGTCCTCATACTGGTTCTCGCCGTGTGGGAACAAGCGGTGGCACACGTCGCCGGATCTCAACGTCCACTAGCGGGCCCTATCATGTTACCGATCGCTCAACGCCCCGCCGTGTGCCCTCAACGTGCTCCACCGTGCGCAACGTGTTGCCCGGTAAAAGATCGCGCAGCGTGGGCGCTTGTAAAAAAAGGGGAACCGAGAAAAACGCTTTTGAAGTTTTAACACCTACTTCAAGTGCTACAAGCGACAATGTTTCTATGTTCCATGTAGCCAAAACTATTCTTAGAGAAAGATATTTACCTGATTTATTATGTTCTCAAATTAATTTGCAAATATTTCTTTCTTTTGCTGCACTACGTTTTGCTGGAAACAAAAAAGCCCGAACGCGCAATTTAACTTCCCGGCAAAAGATATTGTAGCGCTACGCGACGTTTTCACGGGCAACCAACGAATTCAACACACGGTGCCACATGGTAGGCTTAGCCATGGGACATCTACTTTAGAACCCCCTATAGCTCAGACCTTCTGTTAAAGCCCCTCCGCACTAGTTTGGCCAGGGGGATTAGAACTTCCACCATGGTCACCAACAGGTGATTATCTCATCAAATCAGCTCTCAATTAACATAAGAAAAAGGGGATCATGGGAGACCAATGGTCACCAATTAGGCATTGTTTGCTCTATAGAGGGCGCAAGAAGCTATAAGTAGTGCAGTGGGGCTTTAAAGGACTGACAAGGGTTGGTGCCTGCATACTTTACTTACCAAGAGTGATCGTGCTGCCCGGATCAGACACCATTGACGGTGATGGCGCTGTAGTGATCGGGAGCTGCCGTTTGCGCGAACACACAGGGCATACATCTCCATACGTACAGGGGTACTCTATCCAGTATTCCATTGGGCCCTGGCCTAGCGTCAGGGTGCAATAGTCACCGGAACCTCGAAAAGATGGAGCTGGGTAACCGCTAGTCCAGTCTAAAATTCAAGATGAATAATATCAAAAATGTGCTTTAAAGGCATCATTTAACAATGTTAAATCTGAGATGCACGGCCCTACGTGTTATCAGTGACTGTGATGTGGTGTATGATATGAGTCCTAACAAAATTGCGCCTCATAATGATCAAGAAGTGCCTCAAAAAAGACGAAAACTTTGAGTGACTGATTTTACCATACTCGTTTTCCCCAATAGACTGTAGTTTTGTGAAAACCGTTAGGAAAACGCAAAATTGTATTTCGATTTCCAATCATAAATATCTTGTTAACCAGACAGGCGATCGGCTTGTAAAAGTCATGGGTTTCCTGACCGACCGAAAGGTTTATAATTATCATCGCAGCATGAGCTAAATCCAGGATTTTGTTTCCGAGACAAGGTTACCCAATCCCTTTAAGGGGCGTCATCACTCACTTTTGTAGAACATTATGGAGGTGTGTTGGGCAAAAGAAACAAATAAAATAGGCCTATCAAGAGTGCCACTATGGGGAGAAACATTTACAACTTTTAAATATTGAAAGTTTACCGACAAAAAGACCAATCAGCCCTTTAAATTTGACGACAAACGTAGTCTACGCGTAAATGATGCATAATTTGATAATTTCGCGACAGCACTTGTAATAACGTCAAGAAATTTTGACCTAACCGCGCGGCCACCAGTTTACGGTTAGGGGCGCGATTTTAATTGACGCGTAAACAAACCAAATTACCTCTAGAGGTCGGTGGTTTATGCGTAAATTAAGATTGCGCCCATGCAAATTATTACCGTGTTTACACAGTGATCCGCCTCGAGGGTTGAAGCCGGGTTGAAGCCGCGAGGCGGGTTGAACCCTCTAAAGCGCGCAAATGTGATCGTGTTTACACAGCAGGAAAAAAAAGGCGACTTCAACCCTCGAGACGGATCACAATGACGTCACAATGCGGTGAATTTTACCTACATCAGCTTCAGCTGGGGGCCGCCGGGGTCCAGTAACATACGCGCGGCCTATTTATACTTGTAAGGTGGCGCATAAAAGAAAGATATGCGCGCATATCAGTACTACCATTTTCATTGGCTGCTCACGTCGGTCCACATCTTCAGCTAATGAATAATACATGAAGTGTGCAAGTATCAATGAACAACAGTAGTATGGCTGTGTGACCAAAGTTCGCGCGTGACCAAAGTTCGCTTTCTCAAAAAATCGGTAAGATTTCGAAAATCTGATATTACCAATGGAAAGAGGATCATAAAATTACCCAGAAACGAAATTTTCTTTGGAATTGGGTGCGAAATTGTGAAAATATTGACAAAAGATCGGCACATTTTGCAGTTATTTGCGTCCGTTCCGAAAAATTACCAACTTACCGATAAGGGTCTGGAAATCTTCATTTTGAGAGCAGATATCCTCAAAATTGTAAGTAATAAGTGGTACCGTCTGGTTGTATGATATTTTGCCTTGCAAATTATGAAATTACCTTATTTTTGATGGATCGTATTTTTGTATAAATCAGCTGTAAACCCCCGTGCGTGAACTTAGGTCTCGTTGTTTTTATGACTTTTTTAGATGCAGCGCGCATGCACGATCGGACATCGAATTTTTAGATCGCGATATCTCCGAAATCCTTCGACGATAAATGTTGTAGTTGAACCAATTGGTAGTAAAATACTTTGCCGTCCATTTGGTAGTAATTAAAATAAATAAATTTGTGTAGAATATGAGAAAACATGGATCAAATATCACATTTTCTAATTTGTTCTAAAATCTGCGCGAACTTTGGTCACCCCTTCATATAAATGAAGAATGTTTATCAACAAGAGCACATGCTTCTCGTAAAACTAGTCGCTCATTCAGAGCAAATCCATTAATATATGGCACACATTATTAACGATATGGAAGAGATTTTTATACTCAATCGTCAGAAAAATGATAAATACTTGAAGATATGAAAGAGAGAGAGAAAGTGAAAGGTAATTTTCATAAATTCGTAACAATACTGGTAATAGTCTATGCAAGCAGTGTATCAAATTCACCTCAGATACGTGTTGACTCTCATGAATCTAGACTAGGCCTTAGGCACCAGTAGGAGTAAACTATTAGTAATAATGTAAATTAAATTGGCTAAATTCAACTTATATATACGTTGAGCAAACTTACTTCTTTTACAGGAAACATTTAATATGGTATCATTCATTTCAATAAAGTGAAAATATATTAATCATGATACTTGAACATTCATGAAAGAGACAAGTTATATTCATTCAAGGCAACAATATCAATAAATCTAACGGAGATTGGAACACATTTTGTTGTTGAAGACTGATCGTAAGCAGGGGCAAAACTGAGAGCTGATGAGGTCTAGCTAGCTAGCTGGCTTCAACCCTCGAGGCGGATCAGATCCCGTTTACACGACATAAAATTGCCGGGTTGAAGCCGCGAGGCGGGTTGAGACCTGCAATTCTAGTGGATTCAAAAGGCGGCTTCAACCCGGCTTCAACCCTCGAGGCGGATCACTGGGATCCCGTTTACACATATAAAAATGCCGGCTTCAACCCACCTCGCGGCTTCAACCCGGCTTCAACCCTCGAGGCGGATCACTGTGTGTGACATCACTGCCTGCGCGCTGCGTTGTGCGCGCATATCATCATTTGCATGGGCGCAATCTTAATTTACGCATGATACCACTGACCTCTAGGTCATTGTCTTTGTTTATTCGTCAATTAAAATGGCGCCCATGTCTGCGCATGCGCACTGATGTAACCGTGAACTGGTGTATTGCAGGCATTGACATAATATCAAGGATATTTTTTTTCTTGAATTATATATATATATATGTATATATATAAGATAGCTTAGACAGATACCGAGATATCGTCACGTGATATCAATTGCTAGGATCCAAATTATTATATTTTCCTGGCCGGTTATATCTTACCAGCTGGTGAAATGAATATATTTTAAATCAATGCATGTCGCCCTCTTTAGGACTGTATGTCACCAATTACACCATTACCGGGGGGTCATTATTTTTTTCAATATTTGTTTTTCATGATTTTTTTTTTCCCCTTGAAATTATTTTTTCCACATTTTCTTTTTTTCCCCCGGAAAATGCTTTTTTGGATATTTTTCTGGAATTTTTTTTGTTTATAATTTTTTTTCCCCCAATTTTTTTTCATAAAAGTTTTTTTTTCTTCTTGAATTATCTCGACAAATTATTTTTCCGTAATTTTTTTTGTTTGCACTTCTTTTTCTAAAATCTTGATTATCCCCGGGCAAAACAAAATATGGAACCCCCCCCCCCCCCCCCCAAAAAAAAAAAAAAAAAAAATCAAACCAAGGCTATCTAAAATAACAGTTATTAACTGGCAGGGGGTATATAACATTCTTTGGACCTGAAGGGAGTAATATTTTCCCTCAGCGCTGTGCGCTTCGGGAAGATATAACCATTTGGGAAATATAACTCCCTTCGGCGGTCCAAAGAATGTTTTATATACCTCACTTAAGTAATCCAGCAATCTGATTGGTCGAAATTGCATTCATAAACTTTAACTGTTCCCGAAAATTCCCAGTAACCATGGTTAAAACAGTTCTAAAATCCCAATAACCATGGTTATTGGGAAAATAGTTCAGTCTCCATGGTTACCCCATAGGTTTACATGTTAAAAATGGTCTGAGCGATCGGGGATACCGTACGTGTGCGAAGAATTGGTCGGTAATTTCAATACAATTGAATCTCGATCGATCTTACCGACAATTTTATCTTGCATTGTTGACATGAAGACGAAAATAAACTTCCAAAAACAAAAAAACAACATCTGCCGATAGATCTTGATCTAAGTTCGTGCCAATATGCATTGCAAAAGTAAAAGAAGGGCCCGTTTAATGGAGCAGAAGCGAAGCATCCACCACCGAAGCCGTTGTCAATCCATTTTAATGTATATATTAGAGAAAACTGCTAAGTGAGGAAACAGAGCGTGATAGCCGAGAGGTTTAAGGCGCTGATTTTATTAACATCACCTTTTGTACGCAAGAGTTCGAATCCCATCTTCGACAAAAAAAAAAATATTTTTTATTTTTTATTCTTTAGTCTATTTTTTTTCGGCATATAAAAGTATTAATGACTGCTTTAATATTCGAGAAACAGTTGTTTTTATACGCTCTCGGGAAGGTTACAATTGGGCTATTGCCTTCGGCACGCCTCGGGTAATAGCACAATTCTAACCTTCCCTTGAGCGTATAAAAACAACTATTTCTCTCAAAGCAGTCATTAATACTATAATATTACACCCCCTGCCAGTCATTAACTATATAATATATATATATATGTTTTTTTTTTTTTTTTTTTTTGGGGGGGGGGGGGGGGGGGGGGGGGTATTCTATGTAAAATACCATTATTATGAACTAGTGTCTGTTTTGTTATGGCGACCCCACCACAAGCATGCTAACCCGCCTCCTTCCTATTTCTTAAAAATAAATATTTTTTGATGTTCATTCATTATATAAGAAAGAAATGAACGTTAATTTAAGTGAAATTGAATGTGAAAGCTACTCACCCCAGTATCCAGAGGAATCTGTGACGCTGTTCCAGTAAACGCCATCTTGGTTTGGGCACTCGAACTGGCCGGTGGCGGGGCTAGAGCGATCGATACAGCCCAACCAGAACCCGTAGCAATTAGACGGCGAGATCGATTCTAACATGTGACACAAGCGAGAGAAATTTGTTTTGTTATGAAGATCCAGTCATTTTAAGGGATAGTTGAGTTCTGTTTTCATACCGCAAATGGCTTCAAAGTGCATGGTCATTGCTCTTATTCTTATCTATGACATTTCTAGTGCCCTTTTAGGACCTAAAATTGCTCTGAAGTGAATTTTAGACTCCAAAATGTGTAAAATTTAGCCAATACGATCATACCAAGTCAGCTCCACTTTCAAAAAAATATGGTGACCGTTAATTAATTAATTAATTAAAAATAACAATACATGGGCCGGCTAGTTGTGCGTAATATAACCAACAAAAAAATGCCAACCAAAAAGGCAACATCGGCATTGGCTGAAATGACCTCTTAAATGATGTCGATTGGTGGCTAGCGTTTTGTTACACTGCTCGTGCATTGTTGAAAACTAGATGTCGATCTGCGGGCCGAAAAATTGTTCAGTCGCGGCTTGCCAGTGAGGGCGCTGCTAATTATGAATCCACCCATTTTATTCATTTAAAGCCCTACTGCACTACTTATAGCTACTTGCGCCCTCTTTATATCAAACAATGTCTAATTGGTGACGATTGTTCCCCCATGATCCCCCTTTTCTTATTTTAATTGATTGAGAGCTGATTTGATGAGATAATCACCTGTTAGTGACCGCAGGAAGGTCTAATCCCTCCTGGCCAAACTGGTGCAGACAGTATTTAAACCATATTTAAAGATAAAGTTGAGTTCTGGTTATGCGATTGCATTGTGAAAGAAACGGTGTGGAATCAGTCAGAAAAAGTTGATTATGTAGCCTATTAGTATATTGGTGTGTACTGCAAGGTTCTGGATTCATCAAAATGATAAGAAATGTGGCCCAATATTGGTAAGTAACAAGCATACACAGAAAGGTGTATATGGGACTACACAGACATGTGGCATACAAATCAGCTGTTACATGTCATATTTATAATTTATTATGAATGCATATTTGAGAGCCATGATTTTCAGGGATCATATTTTCGCTGATGTTCTTCCACACAAACAAATTATTTTTCACCTCTCCCCAGAACTCTACACTCTCTGTTGTTATTACAAGGGCACCTGTGTGCTTAAAACAAACTACTATTTTTAAAGATAGAATATTATATAGTATATACAATAAAACATACGATGGGAAATACGTATATGTGCACGAAGGGGGAAACGGCTATACCTCCTCCACTTTAAAAAAACCAACTAATACTACTACTTCTCATAATAATGATAATTATAATAAATCAAGTTTAAGTCCAAGTTTTATTTCCACATCTGATTAAAAAAACACAACACAAGTACAATTTATATGCATAGGCCTATAACATACAGTGACAAACGTTTAAATGAAACATCTTCGGTTTAAATCATAATGTGGTGGGGAAAAACAGAAGCCAATGGCCTATCAAGGTTATTCCCAAAGATAATGAAATTTACATAAAAACATCCTTAAATATACTAACAACGAGATAGAGATATAAAGATTAAAATAACACAAAAGATCGGTACATAGAATTAAACCAGACAAATGCATTACAAAAAAAACACAACAGAAAAGGCATTTATGTAAAAAATAATCCTAGTTATACATAATTATTCATTTAAAAGATATTTCTTAATGGTAATGATATTTATTATAATGATGAAAATGATAATAGTAATAATATTAAACATAATGATAATAATAATAATAATAATATGATGTAAATAATGGTGCGGATGGTAATGATATTAATGATAACAATAATAATGATGATAATACTAATTATGATAATTATAATAATAATGATAGGCCTACTAATAATGCTAATTAAATTACAGCAATAATAATGAAAGAATTAATAATAGTCGAAAAAAATTATAAAACTAATAATACTATTATACTACTAATATCAACATTAATAATTGTTCGAGTAATAATAATAATAACAATGAATATAATCACTTTCCCAATGAAAGACGACAATTAACGCCTGTCTGCACTAGTTTGGCGGGGGGGGGGGGGGTATAACTCCCTGCATGGTCACTGGCAGGTGGTTATCTCATCAAATCAGCTCTCACTTAACATAAGAAAAAGGGGATCATGGGGGACCAACGTGTACCGCTTAGGCTTTGTTTGCTATTATAGAGGGCGCAAGTAGCTACAAGTAACTGCAGGCCGGCACGCGTCTTATTTTTTCGTACCACGGCGAGCCCAGATTGAGCTCGCGAGGGAAACCTGCGCATGCGCACTCGCGAAGGAAACCAGCACATGCGCACGTGGAATCCGGTAGGGTGGTCAATAGGGTGATAGTAATTATACAAATCAATCTTTCATCAACTCATCGTTAGCTCAATCTGTAAGTCAGCGTGTTACCAATAGAACCTTGGAGTTGCCGTGAGGGTTCAAATCACAGTTTATTTAGTTTTGTTACCTTTAAAAATAGTGAGGCAAAGCAATAAATAATCAAAGTCTAATCGTTTGTGAACTCTTTGCAAGCTTACGTAGCTTGTTATGTATGAAAATGAGTTCATACTGGAATCTGGGCTCGCCGTGGTACGAAAAAATAAGACGCGGCCCGCTCAATACATACTTACTTCTGACGAAGGTCATTGATTCGGCCGATTCCGGAAAGAATAGGGCGCCTCCTTTGTCCACACACATGTCGAGCGCATCTTGCCAAGTCTTTGGTGTCGAGACGATCAATAGACACTGATCACCGACGGGTTCCCAATCCAAAGGACAGCCGTTTGCGCCAAACACTAATGATAATAGTAAAGATGAGAATGGTAATAGGAATGAAAATGATATGATAACATTAATATTTATAATAATAATAATGATGATAATAATAATAATATTAATAATGATGATGATAATGATGATGATAATGACAACAATATAAAAAAACAAGGATAACATTAATGATATAAATGCTTCTACTACTACTATTACTACTGCCACTACTACTACTACTGCTATACTATACTACTACTACTACTACTACTACTACTATTACTACTACTATACTGTTACTACTACTACTAATGTAACTACTATACTGGTGCTGCTACTAATATACTGCTGCTACTACGACTACTACTACTACTACTGCTGCTGCTGCTGCTACTACTACTACTATTCCTGCTACTGCTGATATTACTACTACTAATCATGCTGCTGCTACTACTACTTCTACTGCTACCACTACTACTAATCATGCTACTGCTAATTCTAGTACTACTGCTACTTCTACTACTGCTACCACTACTACTAATCATGCTACTGCTAATTCTAGTACTACTGCTACTTCTACTACTGCTACCACTTATACTACCACTGCAATTACTCCTACTTCTATACTACTGCTAGTCTGCTACTACTATTGCTTTCCTGCTGCTGCTATCATGCTGCTACTACTACTAGTAGTATTAATCTTTGGCGATAGGGCGATCAGTAGGCATTGCTCAATAACTAATAATTGGTGAAATATATGCCATTCTGTATACATATCGGAAATAAATAAATAAATAACGAGTTACCACGCCAGATGACAGGCACTTGCTTAAATCATTATTGATAACAAGGATAAAGATAATTAAAAATATAAAGATATGTAGGCCTAGATAGATATACTGATAGACACATAGTTCATTTATTATAATAAACGTCATGATCATTGTCCCTACAAAATAAGGCATCATCATTGACTTGAATAACAGCTAATAATCAAAGAAAGATCTTGATAATGAAATTGATAATTATAATAATGTACAGTTCTGAAACAGTGCACAATAAAAGAGTAGCATGTCTGTGTGGCTTTAACGAAATGCTGACGATTTGATAGACTTTCAGTGACTAGTAAAATGAATATTATAAATGATGATTCCATGAATGCTTACTTAATATTTTTAAGGAATGGTTTCACAATTGATTTATTAATTCGTTTTATGTTGGTGCTTTATTTAGGTATTGATAATCTGATAATTAATTCCAAAGCTTGGGGATTGTGTGCGTAAATGCTCTTTGTAAGTCTTCTTTCATTTATAAAAAATCTAGGAACGAAGAGATTTTCAGAGGATGAACTTAGGCATGAGGCCTCGTCAGTCAGTATTGATGGGATGTGTGCCTCAAGTATACAGTGCGTATGAAAAAAAAGGTGTACCCAACTTTGCTAGCTCCTAATTAAAAAGTCATAACCATTATGACTTTAAAATCTATTTTCATGATAAAGAGTACCTCGTTTTCTATCTAATGATCAGGGGCGTACGCAGGGGGGGGGGGGGGGGGGGGGTTGGGGGTTGAACCCCCCCTTTGGTATTTTTATGTGTGTAAACCCCCCTACAACTCCCCTAAACTCCCCCCCTTTGGTTTTTTGTTTTTTTTAATTATTAAAAAAAAAAAAAAAAAAAAGTTTACCCCCCCCCCCACTGAGCGACTTTTCGGCCGGCGCGATTTTCAAATTTACGGGAGCAAAATAATAAAGCTGAGTCGTTGCGAAATTTTGGGCCCGATTTTAAACCTCCCCCCCCCCTTGAAAAAATCCTGCGTACGCCCCTGCTAATGATAACCTATTTATATTATTTCTGCAACGGGTGTCTGAGCAGCAGGGTCTTTAAAAAATGTTGTCAGAATCGCCCTGTACGAAGTTTGGGCTGATGGAACGAATGTGGGTTAAGCCATATGCATTTGCTTCTTTGGTCTTAAATCCGTTTAAAATTTAAATTAAAACGTGACTAAACCTAAATGCAAGAAAGAACATGGTGATAAGTATCAAAGAAATTGACAGCAGACTTTCATTAAAAAAAACATCATCTCCATTTTGTATCACTCAATGAGAAGGGTTACCTTAAACAAGGGATGCGAATGAAATCAAAATTGTAATCATCATACGTAAGAGAATATCATACATTTTGTTTGTAATGAGCAATTCCCTGAGTTTCTTTTCAACTGCCTAATAGTCAATGTAAGTAAGTGAGCAATTTTGGGGGAATCTGAAAAAAAAACACATGCTGGCTTTTGACCCACATTCATTGCTTCAGCCCAAACATGGTACAAGAGGATTTTGACCGTACTTTTTGAAAAGCCTGCTGCTCATGTGATACGTAGCAGCAAAATTATGAATATGGTACCATTAGACAGGATATTAGTTACCCTATACATTGAAATATGATTCAAAGTCACATACGTTATAACTTATTAATTAGAAGCTTCTATAGTTGGGTACACTTTTTCTGATACGCACTGGTTCAGTCAGTAGAGCGTCCGCCTCACAACCGGGAAGTCGTGGGTTCGAACCCCGGCCACGTCATACCAAAAGACGTTAAAATACGGGAGTTGCTGCTACCTTGTTTGGCGTTCAACAATAAGGGATAGAGCAACGTCGATATGGCGCTGCTCAGTGGCTGCCGGGCTCACAATCAATTGGGCAAAAAGAATTTCAATTTTCGGTTTAACTTAATACAATTTGTAGTGGACTTTAAAAGATTATTATTATTATTATTAGAAGAAGAGTTTTGGATCGGAAGGCCGTCGAACTTTTACTTAAGACGTTTTCATGAAACGCTGTCCTAATCGGCGTTTCAAGCTGTAAATCTTACCCTTTAGACCATTTGCATGACTTGTAGATAATTAATAATTCATAAGTCCCACTTGATTTTACAATCATTTTTAATAAGCAAAACGATTCTAAACACAATGAAGTATCACATGCCCGTAACACACGAGGCGTCAATTTGATTACGTCATTACCTGCGCTAATAATGTACGTTAACGCAATTAGACCATGCGCCAGTTATTCATTTTTGCATTTACTTTGTGTGCGATGTCGCTCTCCCTTATATTACGGTGCGTCAAAGGCTGCCCCAATCGCTGACGCATGGCTACGTCAGCAAATGACACCTCGTGTGCAACGGGTAATGAAATAACCACAGTTTGAAAACCTCGAGACGTTTGATTCAAGTGTCATAGGACATACTTGTATCATGTTTATTACAACAATGTACAAGGAACTGTTTTCATCCTTCTAATCGAATATTTGAACTATGATCAAATTGATCAATTGAAGAATATATAATCTAATGTTTTGATGAGAAAGGTAAATATCTAAAACCACAACAGACTGTTTGAAATGATGTAGACACACAATGGTGTGCTCGGGAATTTAAAGATAATGATAAATAAACAAAACTAACAAAACGATTTAAATTTCCGCAAAGCAGATATCTACATGTCAATGTGAATGTTGTAGGTTTAAACAAAAAGAAGCTTGTAATATCAAGTGAGACAAATGATTTATTTGTATAAATTATTGTTAAATAGAAGCACACATTTGTTGAAACATAAAATTGGGGGAATATTTAAGATAAAATAATCATCGAGATGTAGAAAAATTATTCTGAAACAAAATAAAGTGAAGCATATCATGTGAAACGTAATTAATCCATTCACAAAATAACTGTTCATTGATGTAGATTGGAAGGCAATACTTTGCAGTTTGTTGGCGCTCAGAAAATGGTTAGAAACTGAAGAGAAAAAAGCCCCCCCTGTCTATTCTTTGCAAGTTAAAACAAAATATCTTCTTGATATATATTTCTACCTTGCAAATGAATTACGCTTAGGGTTACTGCGATCATACGGAGACTGACAACAATCTAGTGATGGTGATCATTATGTTGGTAGCTAACAATATCGATATATCAACTCAAGAGCAATTTCAATAGCGTATTGTTCTTCTTCTTAACGTGCCATGTCCTGAGACGTTGGCGACCATGGAATGCCACAACTCTCTGTCCCATATTCTTTTAAGTAAGTGATTCTCTCCGAGATCAACCGCCCCCCCCCCTCTAATCAGTGTTATTTATGGTACGCGTATGCATGTTCCCTCTCTCCGGAAGCACCCCCTAAGTCCAGTGTAAAGTCAATAAGGGCCGATTTTTGTGTGTATTACGAGCCGGACTTTGTTGCGTGAAAAGTACCCCTTTACCGGAAATTTTTAGGAACATGAATGCGGTCCTTCCGTGGGAGTGGGAGTGTGGGGGGAGGGGAGGCAGGGATCAATTCCACTTTCAGAAATCCCACTCCGTACGCTACTCATCCACATAATCCTCCTTCTACCCCTTCTCCTCCTCCCCTCGATTCTTCCAGTCAGTGCAAGATTACCCAAATCATTCTTTCGAATAACATGACCCAAGAAGCTCACCTATCAACCTCTGATATTATTCAGAAGCTTTCGTCTTGTTCCTGCCATGACAATTACCTCATTTATAAGAAATTCTTTCTGTACATGCCATAAAAAACATATCAGGATTACGTGCTACAATACAATACAATACAATAAAGTCATTTATATAGCGCTCTTACGAACTAACTGTTGTTTCACAGCGCTTTACATAAAAAGTTATAAAAGAATCTATTGTTGATCATGGTCAAAGAGGAGAGTTTTTAGACATTTTCGGAAGACATCCAGCGATGGTGCTAATCGAATAAAACGTGGAAGCTCATTCCAGAGTCGTGGAGCACATGCATGAAAAGCATTGTCGCCAGCTTTAGTGTATGTTCGAGGAACGTGCAGCAGGGTGCTGTCAGTACACGAGCGAAGGCCAGGACGAGCAGATTGATACGTACTATGAGAGAATTGAGATACACTGGAGCCTTGTTTTGGATGCACTTGTAGACAACCGTCAGGATCTTGAACTCAATGCGTTGCTTGATTGGAAGCCAATGTAGTTCTTTAAGCAACGGGGTGACATGATCGTGCTTACGGGCCAAGTAGATCAGCTTTGCTCCGCGATTCTGAATCTTCTGGAGACGCTGTAGTTGTGATGACTTGATCCCATACAATAACGAATTGGCATAGTCAAGACGAGACAACACAATAGCTCGGACAGCATGCTCACATGCTTTCGCATCTATGAAAGGTCTGATACGAGCTATATTTGATAGGTGGTAGTGAAGTCCACGACAGAGGGTTGACACATGACGATCCATCTTGAGTGCTGAATCAAACTCCACACCAAGACTTTTTGCAGCAAATGTTGGATTGATCGAGAGGCCAGAAATCGACAGTTTGACATCAGACACATACTGCCGTGCATGTGGGGTAGATACTACAAGAAACTCAGTTTTGTCACAATTTAGCTTCAGCATATTACACGCCATCCATTTCTGCAGATACTCAACACAGCTTGATAAAGATGAAAGAGCATTGTTCACTGATTCTGTACTCCTAGGATCAGCAAAAACATACAATGAAATATCGTCTGCATATGAGTGATAGCGCACACCTTCATACTGTCCAATTATGTCCGATAGTGGTTGCGTGTACATGCTGAAGAGTCGCGGTCCGATCACTGATCCTTGCGGTACACCGTAATCAAGAGACTGTTGAGTAGATAGTTCACATGCTACTTTGCATCTGCTGGTGCGACCCGACAGGTAAGAAGTGAACCAGGACAAAGCACTACCTGTGATATTAAACACTTCGGAGAGTCGATCAAGAAGGATTGTATGATCTACTGAGTCAAAGGCAGCTGAAAGATCTAGGAGAATAACAAAAGTCACATGTTTCATGTCCATAGCCTGCAGGATATCATTCTTCATCTTCAGAAGTGCTGTCTCCGTGCTATGATGCTGTCGATAGGCTGACTGACAATCACTGTTTAGCTCATTTAATTCCAAGTGCTCTGTAACCTGCACCAGAACTGCCTTTTCAATGATCTTGGATAGGAAGGGCAGATTGGAGACCGGGCGATAGTTTTTCAAGTTATCTCGATCGAGGTTCTGCTTCTTGATGAGAGGCGTGACAACAGCTTCCTTCAGGGATGACGGAAAGTTCCCAGACTCCATAGATGTCTGGACTATTGAAACTATGTGAGGTAGAAATATGTCAATGTTCTCCTTTAGCAACCACACTGGAATAGGATCAAGTGAGCAAGACTTATTTGGTGATGCCATGATAACCTTGCGGACTTTATCTGCGGTCACAGAGTCAAAGTCGGATAACCCTGCAATACTCGAGGTCAGCTCTCCGGGATGATGATCTCTACGTGTAGTTCTATCTGTAGGATTGTTAGATGAGGAAGAAGCAGATGACAGAGCTTCTCTTATCTTGGCTACCTTCTCGGTAAAGTATCTAGCAAATCTGTCCGATAGATCACTTGCAGACACATGTGTTGGCAAAACAGTTGGAGATCTGTTCAAGAGGGTGTTAAGTACACGGAAAATCGACTTCGTATCAGCATTACTTAACTGGTCATTGTTAAAGTTGCCCTAGATTGACTTTGCGAAAGTCTTTGAGATCATGTAACGAAGAAATGTTATATGTCAATTCTTTATGGTTAAAGCATCCGTGTTGTACCATTCTACCTTTGTCAATTGAGCCGCAATTGAGATAACTGTGATCAAACACAGAAATATAATTGTCATGGTTAATTGTGATGATTAGGTGGTTTTTAATGATCACTGATTCGGCAACATGAAAAAAACAACGGCTAATTTCAAACCCTACCTTCAGCCGACCCTGATGCCGACCCTGATCCCGATGCTGCTGCTGCTGATGACGACGACGACGATGAGGACGACGATGATGCTGGCAAAGCTGATGTCGATTCACTGATTCGGCACGCCATCATAAAGGCAATCATAAAGAACCGTCTCACCTCCATGGTTGCATACGTCTGTGCTATCATGCCTGTCTCTAAATTATTTCTCTAGCTGACAAAGCTCGTGCATGCGTTCCTAGGGAGGGGAGGGGTAAGACGAATTATGAAGCAATTTTTCTAAAATTAAACAAACGAAGCATAGCGAGCATTCATCATGATCATTTTCCTTTCCTGGCTACGTCACTCAGTCGACAAACGCACACTTCAATGTGTCATGTTTGTTTAAACAAACCAAAATAATTCAGCGCTCATCGTGGTACATGAAAAGAAATATTGTCAATTCAATACTTATTATGTTTATTAGACTCTTTAAAAATGCGTCCCAATATTTACACTCTCAAATTGCTCTCTGAAAAAATAATTTTCTACGATATCCAAGAGTATGTTGAGTTTCACGATTTAAGTACAGTTTAACCAGGGACTTGATAGACAAGGACTGGAATCAAGCCGCTCTCCTTTGACCCCATGCTCCACGCCGCCGAAAAGTTATGCGCTAATCTGCAACTGTTCACCAGGTGGTAGAATAAAAGAGCACATGAAATTTCAGGATTTAGAATTCCTACATCAGAAAATGGTATCACAGCAATTGTTCGCTGTCCCTTCCAATGATTTCTCATCCATTGTTGAATGTGTAAAGAGTAGAACAAGCGAACACAAACTTGTGTAATTTCAACCTTTTTTAAACTTGAAAAATACAAAAAACACGCGAAAACACGCATTAGCGAACTTAATGTTATTGAAGATTGTAAATCATGGATCAAATAACGGGACATTAAAGCATGCACAAATTAGCGCATCATCCTAAAATATTGAGTTTTTGTCAGGATGTAATTTTTCTTGTACCAACTCTGGCACACAAATTATAGGAAGGACGGAGTTCTAAATTTGAAAATTTGTTTGATGCACTATTCCCAATACAATCCCCATATAAAGTTTTTGATTTACACTGACATTTTGCCGGTAATTTAATATTTTGTAATAAATGTAAAACTGGTGCCTGGCTTCCGAGAGTCCCCGCAGTGGAAACGCGGTTCGGAGCATGGAACTTCAAAGCCAAGTGGAATGTTACACATCCCATTGTTACGCTTTAGAACTCACGAATGCGTTGAATAAAGTACAAGAGTTTCGCCGGCTTGATTCCAGTCCTTCTCTAACAAGTCCCTGGTTTAACTGACGTACTGGCTAGGGCACACTAGTTAATTAATGTACACCAGGATTGGGGAGGAGGAGTGGGGCCGTACTGTTTGAAATCTGCGAAAAACTACGATCTCCGGGAAGCTTAAAATACGCTGCTTGCGTCTTGTTCTCGAGGCGAAGGTCGCGATCTAATCGGGGTAAAGGTGGGTTGGGTTAAGGGGGTCGCGTTTTTGCTAAGAAATCCCTAGACATCGGGTATGATTGTGTGTTTAAAAATCCCTGAAAATGTCCCCTCTTTTAGATCTTTGCCTTTAACATGGTTTACTATTTTCTTTAAAATTATACCTCACGCATAGGCCTATATCTCGCTTAAGTGCAAATCCCAGATGCAAAACTGATTGAAATAATTTAGCTTTAAAAAAAAAAATATATATATATATATTTTTTTAAATATATTTATTTTAATATCCAGAGTCTTCCTCCTTTCTGCATAAATGACCCTTAAAAAATTGATATGGGTTTGGGAGCTTTAGCCACACACCCCCATTCAAAGTAAATCTGAGTACACCCTCGCCCTTGGGACCGAATAGCCCCCCCCCCCCCTTCTTGGATATGTAAATGCGGTAGAGAAGTTGCGTAGCGCAGAGCCTGACATACCGATATCATAAATCGGCATCATGGAGCCATTTTTAAGGGATGGAGGGGGCCTTACGGCGTCTTTTTTTTTGCCTTTCCTTTTTACTTTTTTGTTGGCCCCCATTTTGTTTAAAAGGAGTACTCGCCCAGTGCACTCCATAGATATGCCATAAAGAAAAAAGTGTCACAATCTATCCCGGTCAATAAGTAACATGGGTGAGTTCATAATTATTTTCCATCTAAAGACTTCCAGAACAAAATACACAAACGTTGACTGATAGAAATAATAACAAGTCATGCAAATTTGCTCATACTGCCATCGGTAACTTTAGCGCTAACCAATTACATGTATGTGATTGATTCGAGAGATATACTCTCACTTTGGAAAGTATGAAGTGGATGTGGGAAATGGGAAGTGGGAGGGGGTAGAGGGGCTCTATTTGAATGTTGTCAAGCGAGTCTGATCTTTACCATCACTGTGACCAATGTGATGTCGATAATGGCAAATTTTCAAAAAAATACTCCTTTCCATAAATAATTGAAATGAATATTTTTTGAAATACCTTGAACTATTTGGATTCTCTCCGACATATTTTCCAGATAAATGAATAGGATTATTAAGTTTAAGTGTATAGATCTAAAGCATTTATTGTCTATGTTGTCTCCGCTGTTATCACCTATGTTATTGCGATTGAGGTTTTTTTCCATTTATAGAACGCCTTATCATGTTGACAGTAATATTCAAATTGAAAATAAAAGTATCACGTAAACAATTTTGATACTGGTAATTTCTACAAATAACAGTTTGCTTTTCTTTGGGGTCTATTTTTGGGCGGTGTGTGCGTGTATATGTGTGTGCGTCTGTATATTTCCTTTAAAAGTGCTCTTGTACACTAATGTTACTGTGACCAATAGAACCCGATTTAGTTTTAATCATGATTATACATTTATTGGGAGGGAGAATCTATCCCATCTGCCCTTCCAAACTGTTTGATAAATTTACCCATCGGCATGACATTTGTGATCATAATTGATTGACTAGCGAACAAATTTGCGTTCAGTGGGAAATACCAAGGTATCCAGACACCTAACTAAATATGTGGGTCTGTAATATATATTGATCATTGAAAGTGATATTGCAATGTGTTCGTCATTCATAAAGCTTTGGCTTCAAAGAAGCGTGGTTGGCCAATTAATTTGAATCATGAAACATACAGAAGTTTATAATTATCCTAGTTGTAGTCAAAATAATGAAACGTTTTGACGAAATCAAGATTTCAGGAAGACTTTAAAAAATAAAAAAATAAAGTGTTTTCTGATTCAATTTACTTGCTTAGAATAAGGCTAAAAACTTCGTTACATTGAAATAGGACTTTTACATTTTCATTAGTAAATATTTAAAGTAGGCCTACATTGTAAAACATTGGCCGTCAGAAAATCATCCGCGATAACGAAACGAGGTTTTTCAGCTCATTTCCCACTTTTCTCTTACTTTATTTAAGGATTACTGATTTCAGAGAGGTCAGCCAATAAAAAAGGATCCTTAATATCACAAAAGATCATATTTGACACAATCTCATTTCCCCTTTTATCACGAAATATAGAAAGTGTGAAAAGGTGCACTATTAATATCACAACAATTAAAATCACAACGAAGTACACCCAACAAGCTTGCTAGGGGGCAACCTATTGAAGTTTCTAAAATAGTCTTAATTAACCGACATGCCAAAAGATACTTCGTATTGTTGACGCAAATTAACGGAAAATACCCAGACGGTTTGTTTGCCCATTTAATCACATCAATTCGATGGTTCAATTATAGAGATGATCAATCACTCACTAATTTAATTAGTAAATGAGGGTTCTCATCACAGAATGTTGTGATATTTGATTGTGGCTCGATTTTTCAACGGGAAATATTTTGTGAGTTAATTTTGATAGACGGAGCTGAGATGATAAAACAAAAAGAAATGAATACAAGCGAACAGTCATGAATACCGACTGCATTATACTTTCTTTTACCTCAAAAAGAGCTCAAAATACGATCACAAGCAGCGTCTCACCCCATGATTAAAAAGCATTCATGCAGGCCTACACAATTTCTGATATAAACAATTTTCTCTCTCTCTCTATCTCTCTCTCTCTATCCCTCTCTCTTTGTTGTACCCCCATCATTCCCTTACATATATATCTGTAAAGCGCTTAGAGACATCATAGATGTATAAAGCGCTATATAAAAAAAAAACGGAATTATTATTATTATTATTATTACATTCTCCAACTCACTCCTATCCCTCTTTCTCGCTCATTCTCTCCACCAAGTCTTCCCCTCCTCCTCTTTCTGTCTATCTCTCCCCTTTCTCTTTCTCTCTCCCTTCATCTCCCATGCCTCTTTATCTTTGTGTATCTTATCATATTGAACACTTTGAACACAGTTGACATTGCAGGCTACTATGATGTAGCATTACATTCATACTGAGGAATACAAATATTTACAGTAAACCATATACATAACAAAATACCAACTGGACAAGTTCAATATTCTTCTAATTATTAGTGCATAGCATTTTATTAAGCGGCATGTGAACATAGTAAGATTTACTAGAAGTTAGTGTTGCTATACTTTGCAAAATAATACGATTAAACCTCTAATTTAACTCCTATTGCGGAGAAAAACATGTCATGTATATTGTCTTTTATGATAACAAATTATAGTAAAATATATAAATAACTTCCGTTCAGAATGACCTTCATGCCTTGAGTTTAAGCAGGTTGAACTCACGTCTTCTTTGCCCACTCGTCTGTGTAAGTACTGTGCATTCGACATGATAAGTCGATAATATTATTTATACATGGTTAATATATATATATAGGCGTGAAGAAAATGGTCTAGGAACGCGAGACGTAGCTGTACTTTACAATTTTATATATTATCATTTTCGAGACCCCCTCCCGACATAGTCATTTAATTTGTATAGTGTAATTTCATGGTATGTATTATACACAGCTATAAATGGACATGTTTATGAGGGTTCTCTTCATAATAGTGAAGTAATATCAAAAGTCATTCCTCTAAATACACCTTTTTTTTAGTCGTTGTACATTACATTTGTGAAACATATCATATAAACATTCTAACAAACACGCCTCACTGTCTCTTATTTTCCTATCAACTAATATGACATTTATGTACAATGTAAAAATGGATGTAGATTAAAGCACTACTTTGCATAGAATAGAAGCAAAATATAACAATTAACATGATATAAGCTTATTTTGTATTAAAAAAATCTGTTTAAATAATTGAATTGATTTATTGTCCATAATATGGAAATTCATTGTTCACTGGTACAATTGTGTGTTACAAGGAAATGTACAAAATTAAACAGATTATAAAACATAATAACAACATAACATCAATGGCGTTTCATCTAAAAATAAGATCTGACTACTTGTATAGGAATGGAGGAAAGCAATAAATATGCAAAATCATCATCTCATGTAAAATATTCATGTGTAAGATGAAGTCTTTAGATGGAAATAGAAAATAAGCATAATATGCAATATGTTTGGATAAATATATGGAAGTTATTTTGCTGAGGCATTGTGGAATATTATGTAAGTGATATCTGTGAATTAGTACACTAAGTGTATACCAATTTACTTGAATTTAGATTCATATAAATGTTACACATGAATAAATATGTGAATATACATGGGTATACACAGTGCAAAATAAGCAAGAGTAACAAAGTTGTGATACATTCAACTTTGAAGTCTATCACAAATTCAAATTTGAATGAAATACATATTATAATTATACAACAATATATAGCCGCTATACACTCTGAAGACGTACTGCTATTTTGACATTCATAGTTACACTTTGAGTGTTAAATATTCAACAGTGACATAAGTAAGCACACAGTACATAACGAAAGCATTGATATATTTAAATCTATGCAACATAACATTCATTAAAATACTTTGCTGCTTAAATATGACATTAATCAAATACTTCGACATCTTTTTCATACAACAATGCAATCTTTTATTTACGTAGAAGTATGAAAGACCTGATATGGCATTAAATATCGCGACCAACATTCACATGAATCTGGGATAATATATTTTTAATACAATTGCCTTCTTTTAGTAACATAACAAAAATTCATATTCATAAAAAACTTTAAAAATCAATCATTTTTTACAATTTTTACAATATTACAAATTCAATAATTTTATATATGACTTTTGTGTGTTTTTCTTGTGAAATTCGATTGTTTTGACAAGAACGCTTATGTAACATACATGATAACAATATAATGTAAAATAAAACAATTATTTTTTTTTTAAAAATTTTTATACACTAAACTGACTGATCCTTTGAATTTGAAGTGTAAGGATATCACTTTATTTGTGACTTTTGAATAATATGAATAATTTGATATATCACGATTAATCGCAATATCTTACTTAACATTATGATACAATTGTAATCAAAAGATAGCATATCATTAATGTTATGTGCAGCTGAAGTAATATCTAGGAAAGTAAGATTTATGTAAACAATAGAAATTTGTTTAATGTTCTTGATGCACAAAATAATCATGAAAGATCACATAATATATTCAAATTGATGTACATAACACTTCATAAAATGTACATAACACTTCATAAAATGATAACTTAAAAAGTACAGTTGATAACATTTGCTTCACATGAACATTAAAAATATAGTAAGATATCATATACTGTATTGTTTTATCAAGAATCTTATAATAAAAAAATATGAATTAAACACATTATTGTTATTATCACTTATTTATCTATTTAAATTTGCATTCACTTATTAACTACGCTCTTGATTATACATCTTAATCATATTTATATTATTCAATTCTACGTTTTTCGTGTTTACTGTAGCTTTTTGTTGAGATAACTATGCAAAGAAGCATTTTCTATAAAAAAAAGCACTTTTAAGTAATTTTACAAATTACTTTTTGGGGGGCTTTCACAATCTCTCTATGTACAGATGAGATATATGTCTTATACAAACACGACCTCGTTACAAAAAATGGAGTCTTCAATATTGTCAACAATTAATATTTTTCGGTAGTAACAATCCTTCGACTTGACATCTCCTGGTGCAAGAATTCATCTAGATTATCGAGGTCGCGGAGTGATTATCTCTTGATGGTAGCAATCGTCTAAAACTTCCCAAAGTCATGGAGAGATTTTCTCGGTGAAATGTCAGTCTCAGAGGTAGAGAGCCTTGAGTAGCGCCCCCAAGATGGTCTGGTGTCGCGAACTCTCTCTACTACCCGGGCGTATCTGGATTCCGAAGGCACCAATTCCGCTCGGGACATTCCACTTCCGCTGACTGAAGCGGCCGGTCTCCTACGTTTAGAACACACACAAAGAAAAATGAAAAAAGAAGTTATTATTAATTGTAGCGATATTTGAAGATGAGGTTAAGATTGTTTTGGGTAGTCTGATATTTTAGCTATAAGCTCCATTGTCTGTTATTTTAACCATAGTTTAAGATAGTTTTCGATGGTGCAAGAGACTAGTTATATGACAAATAAAATTTACCAATCAGACTTAAGACTTATACAAAATGTAGAAAGAGAGTGTCTTGGAGAAGAGTTTAACTCTTGACAGCCAATCAAGGACTGATTTATTTGCTTTCTGTAGTTAAAAATACATTGAATTCCTCACTGCTGAAATTATGTTGAGTGAATGAAAGAAATCGAGGTATATCACTGAAAGATCTTTTACATAACATTTCATGTATATTTCATAACTTCAAGATAAAGATGCGAACATTACCTCAGATCAGACATGGATTTGCTTCGTCGTCCAGCGAGTGGATGTTCACCGTCAGGCATAGATTGGTAGCTGGTTAGAGAGGCAGGAGCCCTGGGAGACACCACCTCTGAGAGGGAAAGTTCTTTCCTGATGAGGCTCGTCTTGAACTTTGAGGATTGTTTCCTACGTCGCGGGGCTTCTGCAGATGGCAGGTTGGTGTCTTCTTCAGAAGATGAGGATTCAATACCTCTTAGTGTCGTCAAGTCAAACTCTCCACACACAGTCTGCGTGTCGTCGTCCGAGTCGTAAGCTTCAGATTCGGAGCTAGGTACCCCTGGTGCCCTGTGTGGTCTTGTGTAGGGCCAGTATTTGGGGTCCTCATGGAGATATGGACTCTGGAAATCCATGACTGCATGCCAGGATTCTGAATCAGTTTCCGAATCGGTGGTATTGACTTCAGATTCTATGTCACTTGGTGAGTCATCTGCGGGACGTCCTGGAGGACCGTCTCTGGGTTTTGTATAACGAGTTTTGAGTTTCTCTACCGATGGTAGATCATATTCGTCTTTCTTAGGTTTTTCTGGACCTTTCTCCATCAGCCACCCGTAATCTCCATAGTTAGTTGGTGTTGATTTACGGAGAAGTTCTTCAAGGCGAGTCACCATTGGGGTTGATTCAGATGAGGGGCGTGGTTTTCGATGCATGATGTGAGTTGGCTTCATTCCTGGAGAAGCAGATGATGTTAGTTCCATTGGAGTTTCTCCTAGAATTGATGGGATGGGCGAGCCTTTTTCATCATGAAGTCTGTCACTGGGTCCTTGGTCAACTTTCGGAAAACCAGGTTTACCGTAAAGAAGCTCCTTTGTTGACTTGGGCCGTGTTGAATAGGGGCTCATTCCCAGTGAAGGTCGTCCTGTAGGCTTCTTGTCATCTACAAGGTAGCTCACAAGAGTCGTTTGATCTCCAGATGAAATCACTTTTGACAACCTCAGATCTCGTCTTATTCTTTCCAATTCATCAACTTTTGATGAGTCACTTTTGTCATCAAGGGAATCAGCATCTGAGAGCTCCAGCGAGTCGGCATCATCAGATTTTAGGAACGTAGTTGGTTGATAACTCATCTGAGTGAGAACACTGCCACTGCTCATTGTTGTCATAGACGTGCGAGATAATGATTCCGTCATCATAGCTGTTGTGTATGTGGTCCCAGCAGTTGTTTGATGAACAAGAACCATTCTACAATTTGGTGGCATGTTGTCGACGATAACCTGATTGATTGTTGAATGAGATTCTTGGATATCTGTATGAGTGTGGAAGGTACTGCGAGGTCTGTACTGGGCGACCGGCTGTTGGTACGTAACTTCACGAGATGGCTCAAGTTTTTCGATACCCTGGACCGTCCTGCTCACCTCGGAATCAAAGAGACGAGTTGATGAGTCTTTTGTCCGGTCATGAAGCCTGAATCCAGACTGGAATTGTCTTTGCGTCTCTGGTGGAGTGACCGGTGTCAACCGCAGTGGTGTTTTCTCTGTCGAAGGCATCTCTATTGTCACTTTCTTGGGCTGTTTGAGTTGAGATGTTTGAGGGGTCATCATTTTCCCAAAGGGTCGAGGTGACAGAGATTCCAAGCCAGGGGGTGTAGATTCAAATTCCGGGCGTTGACTGTAGAAAATCACTGGTGAGAGTGACCGGTCATGAGTAGGGATTTTCTCCTCTGGGAAGAAAAACGGTGAAGATGCTCCTTCTCTGGTTACTGGCTCTATCTGGACAATGTGATCAGTAACATCCGATCGCTTCTGTGGTTGCACTGCTCTGCTGACGCGGCCAATACTTCTGTCAGGTTCTATCGACGTGTGCCTAGTAGGCGTCGTGAATGACTGTGACTGGGTGCTTGAGAGCCGCTTTGGTGAGTACATAGTTTCCTTTTGGGCTGTGGTAGGCACAAATTGCATGCCAGTGTTTGAAAGAGGCCTAGGTTGTTGTGACTGCATGGCAAACTCCTTTTGAGCGACGTTAGCCTGTGTAACACGGGACTCTCTCTGCATTTCTGTTTGTGAGTACGCAGGGTTGTGTTGTCTTGGTGTCATTGATGTTTGCTTAGATGTGACATCATACCTGGTCTCTACTGTCTGGTGAGTTTGTAGAGGTCGCATTATCACCTGTAATGATTGATGTACTAGTTCTGGAAGAAGAGCACTCTGTCCGCCATGATGTTTCATAAGAGTGATATCTGTCTGAGAAGCAGAATGTAGGTTGTTCTGTTTAGCCGGTGTAGTGCCACGATCGCTTGTTGTTGGATGAACTTGAGTCTTTGAATCTTTCGTATCCGATCTGATGGTGGATGTACCTCTGGTGCTGTTCCGAATCTGAGTCTGACAGACCTCGTCAATCTTCACTGGCTTTATTTCCTCCATCTGCACAGAAGCATCTTTGGTAACAACAAGCATTTCAGTTGAATTGTCCAAAGCCTTACTGTATGGAGGTAAAGTACCTCGTTCAACAGTGGATGGCTTGGTCTTGATGTCTGGTTCTTTCGGTGCCTGGAAACTTAGACTTTCTACCAAAAGTTCTTTTACCCGCTCTTGGATGTATTCCTCTTTAATCTCTTCACGGATTCGAGGTTCGAGCTCTCTTCTGATGGTCACCTCCAAATCTTCCCGTACCTCTTCCTCAATTTCATGTTTGATTCGAGGAGCAAACTCAACTATTAGCTCTTCACGATAGTCGTCAAATATCTCCTCTCTAAACTCTTCCATGACCGTTTCCCTCATCTCTTCTTTAAACTCCTCTTTCAGTTCAAGACTGAGTTGGTCTCGGATGCTGGTAGTCAACTCCTCAGTCAGTTCGTCTATAACTTCATCTCTTACTTCATGTTTAATTGTTGTTATAAACTCCTCACTAGGAGGTTCCTTCATTGGAACCAGACTCTGTTGGACAGGCGATACTTCCTCCTTCTTTGTTGGTTGAGAAATCTTTTCGGGAGCTTTGTGTTGGTTGCCGAAATTCTTCTGCTTGATTTCAACCTGCTGCTTTTCATGCAACATGTAAGGTTTGGCTTCAACAGTCTCATCGTACTGTCTGGTCTGAACTGGAGTTGTAGATTTGGTCACCACAAGTGGTCGTTGCTGTGGTTCGTGCATGGATGTAATGAATTCGGCTCTGATATCATCTCGCACTTCGTTAATGATTTCTTCACGAATTTCCTCTATCAGCTCCTCTTTGATTTCTCGCCTCAATTCATATTTTGCCTCTCGTCGAATCTCTTCTCTGAGTCGCAGTCGTTCAGCATAGCTGATGGTTGGTTCCACAAACACAGGAGCTGCTTCTACGGGCTGTACAATCGTTGGACGCACGACATCGTCTACAGGAATTTTCTGTGTTGGGATTTCGCCACCTACTTCGGTACATTTCTCGTAGGTGTCTCGTTTTGCTAAATACTGGGTCGAAAACTCTGTGGTCACTGGATGAGCTTGACCTCCTCTATCAGTGAGTTGAATGTTTCTCGGAGTCGAAGTGGATTCACGCGTTTCCAGTGTGTGCTGGACACTCACGTCAGCAGGTAAATTCATGGTGTAGTACTGGGATGATTGACTCCTATTTTCAGGATGAACCTGCAATGTCCTGTCGCTGGATTCAGTTTTCACCATTTCAGTACCGTCTTCCACTGTTGATGGCTGTACTTGTGACTGTGAGTCTTGACTCTTTCTCATGGTGACTGGAGAACTTGCCGTGTCATGATATGGAAGTTTTTCTGGAATTGTTGAAGTATCCAATGTCGAAGGCCTGGATTGTGTGGTGAAATCTTTACCTTCGACTGACATTGTTGTTGTGGTTTCATTTGTTGACTTCCATTTAGCTTGGGAGATTTGATCTATCCCTGTTGGTGAAACTTGAGTTGTAAAGTCTCTTGCCTCAAGAACTATGTTTGTAGTTCCTTCGTCAATAGCCGTCTTTCTCTGCATAACTGGTGAACTCAGTTTTTCCGATGTTGAAGTTTTCTGGTATTGAGATCCATAGTCAGTTGTCGTAGCTGAAATCTGAGTTGTGAAATCTTTGGCATCAGCAGACGGTTCCATCATAGTGCTTTCATTGACAGCAACCTTCCTCACCAAAACTGGCGAATTCATCTTCTCTGATGTTGCAGGGTCTATGGACTGTGATTCCATTTCGATGGTTGGCGGTGATACCTGAGTGTTGAAATCTTTAGAATCAATAGGCAAAGGCAGAATCAGAGTGCTTTCGTCGGCCATGACCTTACGAATAAGGACCGGAGACGTTAGTCTGTCAACTGTCAATTCCTTAAGTGACTGGGAAACACCATCTGATGTGGTAGGTGTAGCCTGTGTGTATAAGTCCTTTGATTCCAATGATGCCATCATTGTACCCTCTTCTATCACATTCCTTCTAATGAACACAGGAGAACTGAGCTTTTCCGTAGTAGGCGGAGTTACCTGAATATTGAAATCCTTTGCATCAGATGGTATCGGTATCGTTCCTCCGTCAACCACTGTTTTCCGCGATGGAACTGGGGAACTCAGTTTTTCTGAAGTAGTTGGTGTAGCCTGTGTTGTAAAGTCTTGTGGTCTGCTTTCTACCATCATTGTACCCTCATCAGTTTTCTTTAGCAATACGGGAGAACTAGGCTTGTCAGACATATTAGCTCTTTCAGATTGAGAAGAAATGTGGGTAGTATTCGGACTGGACTGTGAGTTGAAGTCCTTTGCTTCAAGAAGAGCCATCATAGTGCTTTCATCAATCACTTGTCTACGAACGAGCACAGGCGAGCTGATCTTTTCAATGGTGGTTGGGGTTGCCTGTGTTGTAAAGTCCTTGGCGTCTACAGGCTGGGGAAGGATCAATGTACTCTCATCCATCAACTGTTTCCTGATCAGTACAGGAGAGCTTGGTTTATCAAAGGTAGAACACAAGGCTGGCTGAGAAGTACCATCTGATGTTGTGGGAGTAGCTTGGGTGGTAAAGTCCTTGGCATCTGTAGGAGGTGGCAGGATCATTGAACTTTCATCTTTAACCTGCTTCCTGATAAGTACAGGAGAGCTTGGTTTATCAAAGGTAGAACGCAAGGCTGACTGAGAAGTACCATCTGATGTTGTGGGAGTAACTTGGGTTGTAAAATCGTGTGGTCTGCTTTCTATCATCATTGTACCCTCATCAGTTTTCCTTAGCAATACAGGGGAACTAGGCATGTTAGACATGGTAGCTCTTTCAGATTGAGAAGAAATGTGGGTAGTATTTGGACTGGACTGTGAGTTGAAGTCCTTTGCTTCAAGAAGAGCCATCATAGTGCTTTCATCAATCACCTGTCTGCGAACGAGCACGGGCGAGCTGATCTTTTCGATGGTGGTTGGGGTTGCTTGTGTTGTAAAGTCCTTGGCGTCCACCGGCTGGGGAAGGATCAATGTACTCTCATCCATCAACTGTTTCCTTATAAGCACTGGGGAACTGAGTTGATCGGTCGTAGAACTCTTTAGAGATTGCGAAACGGAATCTGTCGTAACTGGAGTTGCTTGCATTACCACATCCTTTGACTCAGCCAAATCCATCGTTGTGCTTTCATCTATAGCAACCTTCCGCTGCAGAATAGGTGAGCTTACTTTTTCAGTTGAGGTTGGCGTTATCTGAATACCCAAATCTTTGTCTTCTTTTGGCCTCATTGATGTGCTTTCATCAGACACTTCCCTCCTTGTAAGAATTGGTGAACTAAGCTTGTCAGCTTTGGGAGATTCTACGTACTGGGATGAGTTATCTGTAACAGTAGGGGCAAACTGGGCCATCGAATCTCTCGCTTCTCGTTGGATCATGAATGTATTTCCATCAACGAGTTCCTTTTCAATTTGGGACTCCACGCTTGAGCTCATTGGTGGTATTGTCGTGACTGATCTATCCTCTGAGGGTATCAACAACTGAGATGATTGGTCCCGGATATCTGGTTGAATCTGAACAGACCCATCAGCCAATGACACCTTTGTCATAAATGTGCCTCCATCCAATGTTTCAGGGTTCACCTGTGCATTTGCGTCCACGTTTTTGACAGCATCTGACTGAGTAAGAATATCTTCTCGCACTGGTGCTACCTGCGTCGTAAAATCTTTTCCATGTTGTTGTGGTGGTGGCATTGTACCTTCGTCTATAGTGCCAATCTTCCTCTGTAATATTGGAGAACTTTGAGTGTCTGCAAACGTCTTCGTCATAGGTTGTGATGCTCCCTCGATTCTCACAGGCGATACCTGAGCGAAACCGTCCTTCGATTCGGTCGGTATCATCATAGTACTTTCATCTATCGCGACCTTCCTTGTGAAGACAGGAGATATAACCTTGTCCGTTGTCACAGTTTTGGGGTACTGAGAACCAATATCTACAGTTTCACTGTCCATCATTGTACTGTGTTCAGATGTTGACTTCTGGTGCATTACAGGTGAACTGATTTTATCAGATGTGACAGTTGAAGGATATTGAGAAGTGCCCTCTGATGTTAATGGTGTCACTTGGGTATGGAAATCCTTAGCATGAATCGGTGCCATCATTGTGCTCTCTTCAGAAGTTACTTTCCTGACAACTATTGGTGAAGAGGCAGTGTCACAAGTTTGGACCTCCCGATATTGTGAGATGCTGTCAGATTTTCTGACTGAAGCTTGTAAGTCGATATCTCTTCCAGGAGCTGGAACAATTTCAGTAACACGCTCAGATGTCAAGATCTGGAATTGGACAGAACCTTCTGATGTGCTGACAGATGTCTGAGTTGGTAGATTCTTCAAATCCAAGGCAGGCATGTAGGTGCTGGTATCCGTTAACAGAGATCCAATATGAGTACTGGCATTGTTTGAAGAAACCTCAATAGGCGAAGACGAGCGATCAGTGTGTGTAGTGATGTACTGAGATGACATATCCAATGATTCCTGTTCGGTCTGGAATTTACTATCAGCATAAGGTACTGCGGTCATAGATGAACCACCATCAGAGGTATCTGGAGCAATCTGGGCAACAGCATTCTCTGATCTTCTTTTAAACACAGGAGAGCTTGCCATGTCAGTTGTCCAAGGAGTGGTCTGGATTGTGAAATCTTTTCCTTCGTAATGAGTGATCATTGTGCTCCCGTCTGATGTAGTTGGTTTGCTCTGCGACTGAGCATCTCTACCCTTTGTCGAGATGGGAGAGTTTGCTCTGTCGGAAGATGGAACCACTGTATCGTGCTGCAAGGAATTATCCTGCACATCAACTGCATGTTGAGTAGATGAATTATTAAACACTCTGGTTGTAATATCGCTTTGAGTTGAATGAGTGGCATGGACTTGATGAATTTGACTGCCACGATCATGTCTCCACGCACCTGTTGTTCCTATGCCTCTATCAAGTAGGGTTGGGTGAATTTGTGCAGAAGCATCGACTCCCCAAGCTCTTGGCATTTCAGCAAAATCTTGAATGACATTGATCTGCTGGATTGGAGCTTCATACGAGGAAACAACTGGTGCATCCAAAGTCTCTTGCAGATTGTCAACAAATGTGTCCCATGTGAATTCCTCTAGCGAGATATGGTCAGACTGTGTATCAAGGAATTCTCCATCTTCAAACTCATCGCTAAAATCTGCAAACATTGGGTCTGTCTGTGTCGAAGAAATAGCATGCTCTCTCCGTTTGAAAATTGGTGAATTGCCTAGATCTGCACATGTTGGCATAACTTGGACCGACATATCAGCAGCATCTTGATGTTCGTATTGACTCTGTGTATCTGCTACCTTTGTATCACATTGTGCTGAGTTTGAACTTTGGTCCACTCTTGCCTGAGAATCTGCATCAGCAGACAGTGGTTTGGTAACCATACCCATGTCTGCGCTCTCTGGTATAATCTTGGCAAGTGATTCCTGGCTTTTCGTGGTCGGGCGGAATTGAGTTGACAGATTATACTGAAGTGGTTTTGATGTCTGCGTATCTGTCGTCTGTCGGTACTTAACAGAAGTACTAGTTTCTGCATTAGCCATGGTCTTTCGTTGTTGTTTAGGCGAAGTATGTGCAGAACCAGGGGGACTATACTGAGCACTTGTTGTAGATTTGACAACCGTGATGGTGGACATTCCTTCATCAACCATCAATGCGTCGACCTGCGCAAAACTATCCACAGGTCTTGATGCATGCTGTGATCCGGTGTCTCTCATTGGTGTTGAGGGGTGTCCCATTTGGACTTGTACCTCACTGGACACCATTTGTCCTGAATGCGTTACTGTAGCTTGCTCAATGGTAAGAGGTTGGGTCTGCTCTCCAAAGTCGATACCCATTGCTACCGTCTCTGTAAATCCATCTTCAGTATCAGGGATGGTTTGCTGCTGGGCATCCAGGAGAACCGAGTCCGTCTGTGCAGGAGCTTCCACAGCTTTTTCAAAGATTGTTTCTGTGTGTCTTTCTCGGCCATCTTGCACATAACTAACTGTATTCACATACAAGGGACCAAAGTCTGGCTCATCAAACTGCACCGCAACTGATTCCATCTCCACATTTGTTTGTGATGGTACATCGTTTAGATCATCAGAGAATGGAGATACTGCTCTTTCATTAAGGTCATAGTGTTCAGTTTCAGTTGAACCGTCAGCATGTTTTGCTTCTCGGAAAGTGATTGGTGCAATCTCTTCCGATTGCGACACAATTTCAATGAATTCCTCTTCCTCTACATGGACGTCTGTCTGGCAAGATTGTTCCAACGCTGTGGATGGCGTTGTAAAAGTACTTCCTTCGTGAGTTATTGGGCTTGTTGCTGAAGCACTATCAACCATTTGCACATCAACATCGTGTTGTGTAGATGTTTCAAATACAGAAGGTTTGATTTCAGGCATTGTAAGGGCAGATCGTTCTACTAATCTGATTTCTTGAGTGACCACCTCTTTCGCCACTTTGGAAACTTCAGTTTGAGAAATAGCACTCATCACGGCAGTCTTTTCAGTAGTTGTTGTTGCACTTCTTACCACCTGAGATTTTTGTGCTTCATTGGCCTTAGAAGTAACTTTGATGTCAGCTTGAGTGGGTTTTGTTGAGTACTTTGTGACACGTGCTGGCGTGGAGTGATCCACAGTACTTGGTGTTACTACCAACATCTTGTCCATGACTTCAGTCTTTTTAGCCTGGACTGCAGAGTGTGACGTAACAGGTTTTTGCAGGTTGGCCTGTGTGGAACCAGTTCTTAGTTGAACCCGGAGTACTTCTGTTCCACGTTCAGAAGTTTTTGTTTCTGTTAAAGCCTGTGTCGTTGAATCTCGAGAGGACCTGATAATCTGAGATGCCTTGGGAATCACATCCTTCACTGGGGTTTGAGCATCCTTATTGACGGCTCGATTTAGAACTGGTGAAGATGCCTTCTGCGATGTATTTGGTGTAGTTTGCATTTGCATCTCAGTAAGGTTTACCTCGGCCTGACTTATCTTCTCAATCTTGGGTTCTGCCTTGGGCGTCTGTGAATCTTTATGTGATGCCTCAGGGAGAATCTGGGAAGTCTGATGAACAACGCGTTGTTGTGTTTGAGTCTGTGACTCACCTGCCTTCGTTTCGAATTGAGTTGTCATGTGCATCTTAATGACTGGTTCTTCCTGTGCTGTTTGAGATCCACTGGTCTTTGCACGTGATAGGATGGGAGAAGAGCTCTGGTTAAGATTTTTAGAGAATGTCTGGCTCACAGAATCTGTCTGCTTCATTTCATACTGCGTCGATCCTTCTCCAAGAGATATTTCCATCTGTGTTGTTGTCTCTTGACGTTTTAACTCGGTTTGAGACACAACATGTATTGAAGAGGTTTCGATTACAGGTGTTTGCAGCAATTGACTCTGGTGTCTTGATAGAAGAGGGGATGTTGCTTGGTGTCCCAAACTCAACTTTGTTTGTACGTCAAAATCGTGTTGTTTCAGCTGATGTTGTGTCGAGGTATCCAACTGTTGCATCTCATGTTGAGTTATCTTCTCATGCGACCGTCGTTCATACTGAGTGTTAGAATCGATAGTCGAGATTTTATCTTCCAAAGTTTGAATCATGAGATTCAACAGCTTCACCTCATGTTGCGTCATGACTTCTGAAGTCAAAACCTTCTTTTCTTCCATCGTTTGTGCAGTACTGTTGTCAGTCAAGGCAGGTACTGGTGATGTAGCTTGATCAGAACTTGAAACGGTAGTCTGAGATTGACTGTCACCATACATCATCATAAACTGTGTCATGGTGTCTTTAAGCTCCTGGGCAAATTGGGTTGTCCTTTCAACTACACTGGCCTCATATTGAGTAACATCGTCTTGACTTGAGCCTTCATACTGCGATGTAGTACTTAATTGTGCTGGCCTCTCTTGCTCAACCGTTTGAAGTACTTGATCCGATGTCTCGCTGATGGCAGTAAATGAGGCTTGATTCTTTTGACTGATCTTACATTGAGTTGTCGATTCAAGCAAGATGCTCTCATATTGAGTGGTGATATCAGTCACCTGTTGCAGAGCTGATGAAATAGTTTTATGTTCTGATTGAACTATTTGCTGAGAGGAAGCGTCTTGTTGATTGCTAACATGTTGCGAAGAGCTTTCAATAGTAGAATGCTCATATTGGGTTCCTGTTTGACCTTCACATGGGGCTGTTTGCATGGCCATGTTAGATAAGTTGATTGAGATTGAAGATGTTGACTTGCTAGTGGATTCAAGAGCATACTGGGACTGGGCATTAAGTTGTTTCGGCTCATGTTGCGTGGTGCTCTCCACGTGGTGAATTTCATGCTGACTTGCACTCTCCTGTTCATCTTTCTCGTACTGTGTTGTGATTCCCTCTTCACTCACTTGGGACTGTGTTCCAGTGTCACTACTGGAAGGAAGTGTCTGTAAGTGTTGACTTGCAAGTCGCTGAAGTTTCGGGGATGAAGCCTTATGCTCGATGTCAACGAAACTTTGTGACAAAGCATCATGTTGATTTGCTTCATACTGTGTCGTACTCTCCATAGTATCTCGGTCATGTTGGGTTGAACTGTCTTCACCGATTTGCTCATGCTGGCACGATATCTCTCGGTCCTCCCTCTCAGATTGGGTAGTTGCACTTAGCAATTCCTGTTCATACTGAGATGTAGTTTCAATCATCGACCATTTAGCAGTCTGCAAACTTTGATGGGCATGGCTCACATCCAGAGTTGAAGTTGTAACATCTCCCACTTCAACCGTCGATTGAGCATGTGCATCTTGTAGATTCTCCACATATTGTGTCATACTCTCTTCCTGCTTGAGATCATACTGACTGACGCCATCTTTTTCCTGTACATCTACTTGCGTGTGTGAGGCTTTCTGCGTGAGGAAGTACTGTGATGATGATTCTGTGGTTAATCTCACATCAGAGATTGTTTGAGAAACTTGCTCCATGAATGTAGGATGAGTAGATGATGTTGCTTCGTCCTTAAATCCTACCTCAATATGAGAATGTGCATCTTGCAGTTTCACTCCATGCTGGACAGATCCATCCTTGACACTAGGTCCATACTGTGTCATGTGGTCCATTTGGTCGCCTTCGTATTGTGTAGAGTCATGCTGAATGCTAGTCTCTGCCTGAGTCGTCGATTCCAGACCTTTCACGATGTATTGGGTTGATGATTCAGTCTTTGGTACCTCCTTTCTCTCCATGGTTTGCATATACTGGTTATTGAAGTCAGGTATAGTTGTAGATGTACTTTTCTCATCATCCAACGTGAAGGACTGAGATTGTGCATGTGCAAGAGATAATTCGTACTGAGTTGTCGCCTCATCCCCATATTTCTCATATTGACTGGTTTCACTTTTCTCAATCACTTCATGTTGAGTGGCAGTGACGTTTATCTTCAATACATGCTGAGATGAAACATCGGCAACAGACTGGAATGTCTGATGAGCTTGATCAGAGGCCGTTTGAATGCCAGGGGTTGTTCCTTTCTCTTCTGTCATGTGCATCTTAATGACTGGTTCTTCCTGTGCTGTTTGAGATCCACTGGTCTTCGCACGTGATAGGATGGGAGAAGAGCTCTGGTTAAGATGTTTGGAGAATGTTTGGCTCACAGAATCTGTCTGCTTCGTTTCATACTGCGTTGATCCTTCTCCAAGAGATATTTCCATCTGTGTCGTTGTCTCTTGACGTTTTAACTCGGTTTGAGACACAACGTGTATTGAAGAGGTGTCGATTACAGGTGTTTGCAGCAATTGACTCTGGTGTCTTGATAGAAGAGGGGATGTTGCTTGATGTCCCAAACTCAACTTTGTTTGTACGTCAAAATCGTGTTGTTTCAGCTGATGTTGTGTCGAGGTATCCAACTGTTGCATCTCATGTTGAGTTATCTTCTCATGCGACCGTCGTTCATACTGAGTGTTAGAATCGATAGTCGAGATTTTATCTTCCAAAGTTTGAATCATGAGATTCAACAGCTTCACTTCATGTTGCGTCGTGACTTCTGAAGTCAAAACCTTCTTTTCTTCCATCGTTTGTGCAGTACTGTTGTCAGTCAAGGCAGGTACTGGTGATGTAGCTTGATCAGAACTTGAAACGGTAGTCTGAGATTGACTGTCACCATACATCATCATATACTGTGTCATGGTGTCTTTAAGCTCCTGTGCAAGTTGGGTTGTCCTTTCAACTACACTGGCCTCATATTGAGTAACATCGTCTTGACTTGAGCCTTCATACTGTGATGTAGTACTTAATTGTGCTGGCCTCTCTTGCTCAACCGTTTGAAGTACTTGATCCGATGTCTCGTTGATGGCAGTAAATGAGGCTTGATTCTTTTGACTGATCTTACATTGAGTTGTCGATTCAAGCAAGATGCTCTCATATTGAGTAGTGATATCAGTCACCTGTTGCAGAGCTGATGAAATATTCTTGTGTTCTGATTGAATGGCAGGGGTTGTTCCTTTCTCTTCTGTTTCGAAGTTTGATTGTGAGTGTGCTTCCATTTGACTTCCTTCATATTGGGTTGTAGTATGATCCACCTTTGATTCATACTGCGTGCTAACAGCTTCAGCAGTTACTTTGTACTGCGTTGATTCCACCTTTTCCATTCTCAGTGACTGAGTTGGAACGCTTGCCATCATTTTCGACAGCTGGGTTGAACTGTCGGTCTTTGCAACACCCTTAGGCTGGGCAGTCTGTTGAAGTTGGTGAGCTACTCTTGGGAGAAGAGGTGACAACGACTGCTGAGTAGTGTTTACACTTGCTTGGATTAGTGAATCATCTCGCTTGAGTTCTGTTTGTGTTGGATCGTCTCTTGTTTCGAGAATCTTTTCACTAGGTGTTTGACTCGGCATGTCATTAGCTCGTCGTAGAACAGGTGATGATGTCTGGTCAATAGATTCAACCCCCAACTGAGATTCTGCGTCTTTCATACCCAACTCATATTGAGTAACACTATCTCCTCTCACAATGTCATGCTGTGTGGCACTGTCTTGATCCTTCCGGTCATATCCAGTGCCAGCATTTTGCAGATTATACTGGATGTGAGTTGTAATATCACTCTTGGAGACTTGAGGGATGGATGCCTGCAAAGCTTGACTCGTTGAGCGTGGGAGAATGGGAGATGATCCTTGGGGAATACTCTTGACTTCAGATTGTGAAGCATTTTCATGGAGTGTCTGGTCGGATTGTGTTGTACTGTCAGCTCCCTTCACATCGTATTGGGTGACGCTGTCTTTCTCTTTCTTGGCAATCTGTGTTACTCCATCCTTCAGCTTTCTTTCTGTGAATGCAGCCACATGGCGAGTTGCCGTTACTTCGGGTTCATCTGTCTGTGTCGAAAGTGCAGCCACTATTATGCCAGGCTCAGAAGTAGTCTGTGTAATTTGAGACGAGAATATCGGTTGGACAGGGGTCGCAAGCGTACCTGCATTGGACGTCTTGAAGAAAGTTTGTGAATCCGAGCTTTGCTTTGTTAAATCATACTGGGTTGCACCTTTCTTTTGGAGGAGGTCATGCTGGGACACTCCTTCCTTGACGGCCAGCATATCATGTTGACATGAGCTATCAGATGTTCTTGGTTCATATTGGGTAATGACATTACTCGTACTTAAGGGTTTCCCTGCTTGTGTTTGAGAAATTTGGTCACTCTTTGCAATTGTTGGAACTTGAGTGGTACCTTCTGTTGACTTAAAGACATACTGTGTTGCGTTGTCTTGTGTCCCGACACCATACTGCGATGAAAACGGCGCAATTGCTTGTTTGGGCGTTTGCAATACTTGATTGGTAACTCTGGGAAGAATGGGGGATGACATTTGATCTTTCCCTTCAGTTGAGGTCTGTATTGGAAGGTCTTTAAGTAGACTATCGTATTGAGTTGGTTTTTCTTCTGACTTCAGCTCGTACTGCGTCATACCATGTTGACCTACGATGTCATACTGTGTCGGGACATGTGAAGAGCCTGTTGCATACTGACTTGAATTCTCTACCTGCTTTAGCTCAGACTGTGAGGATGCATCCCCTCGTTTTAGTTCGTATTGAGTCAATCCGTCGCTCATCTGGACTCCTGTTGGTTTAGGAGTCTGAAGAGCTTGACTAGTGACACGACGAAGGATGGGGGAGGAAGCTTGTTGCTGAGTCTCCAGGTCTGTCTGGCTGGCAAATAGCTGGTTTTCTATTACATATTGTGTTGTAATGTCTTTCACTTCAGTTCCCTGTTGGGTCGGTGTATCCTTCAAAATTGATTCATGTTGAGTCGTAGTATCTTGAAGTACAACTGCAGATTGAGTTGTGATATCTTGTACCATCAGGTCATGTTGTGTTGACATTACTCCATCGTTCTTCTCGTACTGTGTGGAACCTTCTTGCCCGACAATGTCATAGTGAGTCACCTTATCATCTTGTATGAATACATGTTGACTGGTTGAATCTTCTTTCTTTACTTCAGACTGGGTTGACATGTCATCCCGTTTAAGCTCGTACTGTGTCAACCCATCGCTCTTCTGGATTCCCGTGGATTGAGGAGTCTGAAGTGCCTGACTGGTAACACGACGAAGGATAGGAGATGAAGCTTGCTGTTGAGTCTTGAGTTCGGTCTGGCTGGCAAACAGCTGGTTTTCAATCAAGGACTGCGTTGTAATAGATTGTTGTAGAAGGTCATACTGTGTAGCCCCATCTTGCTCATTCATCTGGTGCTGGGTAGCAGTTTCCAGCCCTTTGAGATCATATTGGTTCATGCTACTGTCCATTTTCCTTTCATACTGACTTGAACTGTCTGTTTTAGGTGATGGCAATTGTGGTGCTGCATACTGGACAGGAGAAACAATCTCTCGAAGAATAGCGTCTTCAACAGCAATGGGATAATCAGGTGTTTGAGTATCAGCACTGTGCATTTTTACTTCATACTGTGTTGTTGTCTCACCAATCTTCAGTTGGTATCCTGTGTTACTGTCCGTTTGTTCTAGTTCATACTGAGTGGTGCTTTCTTGGGTTGACTTCTCATATTTGGTCTGAAGTGCCTGACTGGTTACACGACGGAGGATAGGAGAGGAAGCTTGTTGTTGTGTCTTGTAATCAGTTTGACTTGCAAATAACTTACTTTCCAACTCATACTGAGTGGGCCTCTCTTGTTGGTCTTTGACATATTCGGTAACACCGTCTTGTATCTCTCTCTGGTGCTGGGATGTACTGTCAATACCTTTGATATCGTACTGGGTCTCAGCACTTTTGCCTATTCTATCATATTGACTAGTTCCTTCAGTGACAACCCTCTCATGCTGGCTTGATCCGTCTTGTTGACGGATCTCGGACTGCGTCATAGTATCTGCCTTCATCTGGTCATGCTGTGTTGACCTGTGTTCATCTTGCTTTCCATACTGAGAAGTCGCATCAATTGTTGAACTCTCATATTGGGTTGGAGCAGAAACAGCAGAGAGCACAAACTGGGAAGAACCATCTTTCTGCTGCGGCACAAACTGTGAGGATGAATCACCCTGTTTAAGCTCGTACTGTGTCAACCCATCGCTCTTCTGAACTCCTGTGGGCTTAGGCGTCTGAAGTGCCTGACTGTTGATACGGCGAAGGATCGGAGAGGAAGATTGAGTCTGAGTCTTAAGTTCGGTCTGGCTTGCAAATAATTGGTTCTCTATTTCATATTGGGTTGGCTTTTCCTCTTGTTCTGTCACATATTCTGTTACACCATCCTGTACATTTTGTTGATACTGTGTTGCACCTTCTACCCCTGTGATATCATATTGAGTCACTGAACTTTCACCTGTTCTATCATATTGACTTGTTCCATCAATTGTACTACTCTCAAATTGACTCTCCCCATCCTTCAAGCTATGTGGTGTTTGCATAATCTGGCTTGATTTTGCTTGAAGAATAGGAGACGCCGCCATATGCGAGATCTTGACATCTCGTTGTGTTAGTGCGTCTTTCATGTCCGCTCCATGCTGGGTGGGTGTATCCTTCAAGATTGCTTCATGTTGAGTGTCTGCTTCTTGAAGGGTGACTCTTGATTGAGTTGTGATATCTTGTCCCTTCATGTCATGTTGCGTTGACACATCTTCATCCTTCTTCTCGTATTGTGTCGAAATCTCTTGCCCAACGATTTCGTAGTGCGTCTCAGCATGTTCTTGAACCTGTACACATTGACTTGTTGACTCTTCTGTCTTGACTTCAAGCTGGGTGGACACGTCATCATTTTGAAGTTCATATTGTGTCAACCCATCGTTCTTCTGGATTTCTGTAGGCTTAAGAGTCTGTAGTGCCTGACTAGTGACACGATGAAGGATTGGAGATGAAGCTTGCTGCTGTGTCTCAAGTTTGGTCTGGCTGGCAAAAAGCTGGTTTTCTATTAATGACTGTGTTGGAATGTCTATCATATCAGCTCCATGTTGCGTAGGTGTATCCTTCAAGATTGATTCATGTTGAGTCGTAGTTTCTTGAAGGGCAACTCTAGATTGAGTTGTGGTGTCCTGTCCCTTCACATCATGTTGCGTTGACACGTCTTCATCCTTCTTCTCGTACTGTGTGGAACCTTCTTGCCCGACAATATCATAGTGTGTCACAGCATGTTTTTGTTCCTGCACGTATTGGCTTGTTGACTCTAATGTTTGGACTCCAAGCTGGGTGGACACGTCATCATGTTTAAGTTCATATTGTGTCAACCCATCATTCTTCTGGACTTCTGCAGGCTTAGGAGTTTGGAGTGCCTGACTGGTGACACGGCGAAGGATAGGAGATGAAGCTTGTTGCTGTGTGTCATAAACAGTTTGACTTTCAAACATCTCACTCTTCACCTCATGCTGAGTTGGTCTCTCTTGTTGGTCCTTGACATATTCTGTTTTACCGTCTTGTACATCTCTCTGGTACTGAGTTGTATTATCAATACCCTTGAAATCATACTGAGACATAGCACTCTCGCCTATTCTGTCATGTTGACTACTGGCATCAGTAACAGCCATTTCATGTTGACATGTTCCATCCTGTTGGTGGCTCTCGTACTGGGTTACAGTATCTGTCTTCTTTTGGTCGTATTGGGTTGACTTGTCTCCATCTTGCCTTACATACTGTGAAGTGCTATCAACTGTTGAAGTCTGGTATTGAGTTGGGACAGAAGCAGCAGAGAGCACAAACTGGGAAGAACCATCTTTCTGCTGTGGAACGAACTGTGAAGATG
The DNA here is from genome assembly GCA_035222895.1 of Strongylocentrotus droebachiensis. Lineage (NCBI taxonomy): Eukaryota > Metazoa > Echinodermata > Echinoidea > Camarodonta > Strongylocentrotidae > Strongylocentrotus > Strongylocentrotus droebachiensis. Next base: position 56,854 of record JAVYIG010004350.1, on the reverse strand, counting down.
AATCACCCTGTTTAAGCTCGTGCTGTGTCAATCCATCATTCTTCTGAACTCCTGTGGGCTTAGGAGTCTGAAGTGCCTGACTAGTGACACGACGAAGGATTGGAGATGAAGCTTGCTGTTGAGTCTCAAGTTGGGTTTGACTGGCAAACAGCTGGTTCTCTGCAATAGACTGCGTTGTAATGTCTTGATGTAGAATGTCATACTGTGTAGCTCCATCTTGCCCATTCAGTTGGTACTGGATGGAACTTTCCTGCATCTTTAGATCATATTGGATCATAGAACTGTCCATCTTCCTTTCATACTGACTTGAACTGTCAGTCTTAGGTGATGGCATTTGTGGTGCTGCATGCTGGACAGGAGAAACGATCTCTCGCATAATAGCATCTTCAACAGGAATAGGATATCCAGGTGTCTGAGTATCAGAACTGTGCATTGTCATTTCATACTGTGTTGTTGTTTCGTTCGTCTTCAGCTCATACACTGTGTCAGTGTCTGTTTGTTTGAGTTCATACTGTGTGTTGCTTTCTTGGGTTGCCTTCTCATACTTGGTCTGCATTGCCTGACTTGCGACACGGTGAAGAATCGGAGAGGATGCTTGTTGCTGTCTCTCAAACAGATACTCTGTAGTACCATCTTGTACCTCTGTCAGATACTGAGATGTACTGTCAATGCCTCTGATATCGTATTGGGTTGTAGCACTCTCGCATGTTCTGACATACTGACTTGTTCCATCAGTAACAGGCCTTTCATGCTGACTTGATGCATCCTGTTGACTTCCTCGGTGCTGCGTCATAGTGTCAGTTTTCTTTGTGTCGTATTGGGTTGACCTGTCTCCAAATTGACTCATATACTGTGTAGTTCCATCAGCTGTCGGAGTCTTATATTGAGTAGGGACAGAAGCAGCAGTTATCACAAATTGTGATGATGAATCATCCTGCTTAAGCTCGTACTGTGTCAACCCATCGCTCTTCTGAACTCCTGTTGGCTTAGGCGTCTGAAGTGCCTGACTGAGGACACGACGAAGGATCGGCGATGAGGCTTGTTGTTGAGACTCATATTCAGTTTGATTTGCAAATAACTGACTCTCAATCTCATGCTGTGTTTCTCTGTCTTGTCGGTCCATCACATATTCTGTAAGAACATCTTGGACATCCTTCTGGTATTGAGTTGTATTCTCACTACCTCTCATATCATATTGAGTGGCTGTACTTTCACCCGATCTGTCATATTGACTTGTTCCGTCAATTGTACTTCTCTCATATTGACTCTCCCCATCCTTCAAGCTATGTGGTGTTTGCATAATCTGGCTTGATTTTGTTTGAAGAATAGGAGACGCTGCCATATGCGAGCTCTTGATACCACTTTGTGATGGAGCGTCTTTCATGTCCACTCCATGTTGGGTGGGTGTATCCTTCAAGATTGCCTCGTGTTGAGTGGTAGTTTCTTGAAGGGCAACTCCAGATTGAGTCGTGATATCTTGCCCCTTCACGACATGTTGCGTTGACATGTCTCCATCCTTCTTCTCGTACTGAGTGGAACCTTCTTTCCCGACAATATCATAGTGTGTCACTTTGTCATCTTGTTTGAATACATGTTGGCTTGTTGAATCTTCTTTCTTTACTTCAGACTGGGTAGACATGTCATCCCATTTAAGTTCGTATTGTGTCAACCCATCGCTCTTCTGGATTCCTTTGGGTTGAGGAGTCTGAAGTGCCTGACTGGTAACACGACGGAGTATTGGAGATGAAGCTTGCTGTTGAGTCTCAAGTTCGGTCTGGCTGGTAAACAGCTGGTTCTCTATGACAGCTTGTGTTGTAGATTCATCCTGTTGAATGTCATACTGTGTAGCTCCATCTTGCCCATTCAGTTGGTGTTGGATTGAGCTTTCCTGCATCTTTAGATCATATTGGATCATGGCACTGACCATCTTCCTTTCGTACTGACTTGAACTGTCAGATTTAGGTGATGGCATTTGTGGTGCTGCATACTGGACAGGAGAAACGATCTCTCGCAGAATAGCGTCCTCAATAGGAATAGGATACCCAGGTGTTTGAGTATCAATACTGTGCATTTTCATTTCAGACTGTGTTGTTGTTTCAGTCATCTTCAGCTCATACGCAGTGTTACTGTCAGTTTGTTTGATATGACTTTGCGATAGAGAGTCTTTCATGTCTGCTCCATGTTGGGTGGGTGTATCCTTCAAGATTGCTTCATGTTGAGTCATAGTTTCTTGAAGAGCAACTCCAGATTGAGTCGTGATATCTTGCCCCTTCACGATGTGTTGCGTTGACATGTCTCCATCCTTCTTTTCATACTGAGTGGAACCTTCTTTCCCGACAATATCATAGTGTGTCACTTTGTCATCTTGTTTGAATACATGTTGGCTTGTAGAATCTTCTTTCTTTACTTCAGACTGGGTTGACATGTCATCCTGTTTAAGTTCGTATTGTGTCAACCCATCGCTCTTCTGGATTCCTTTGGGTTGAGGAGTCTGAAGTGCCTGACTGGTAACACGACGAAGGATTGGAGATGAAGCTTGCTGTTGAGTCTCAAGTTCGGTCTGGCTGGTAAACAGTTGGTTTTCTATAACAGCTTGTGTTGTAGATTCCTCCTGTTGAATGTCATACTGTGTAGCTCCATCTTGCCCATTCAGTTGGTGTTGGATGGAACTTTCCTGCATCTTAAGATCATATTGGATCATGGCACTGACCATCTTCCTTTCGTACTGACTTGAACTGTCAGTTTTAGGCGATGGCATTTGTGGTGCTGCATACTGGACAGGAGAAACGATCTCTCGCAGAATAGAGTCCTCAACAGGAATAGGATATCCAGGTGTTTGAGTATCTGTACTGTGCATTGTCATTTCATACTGTGTTGTTGTTTCGTTCATCTTCAGCTCGTACACCGTGTCAGTGTCTGTTTGTTTGATATCACTTTGCGATGGAGAGTCTTTCATGTCTGCTCCATGCTGGGTGGGTGTATCCTTCAAGATTGCTTCATGTTGAGTGGTAGTTTCTTGAAGAGCAACTTCAGATTGAGTTGTGATATCTTGCCCCTTCACGATGTGTTGCGTTGACATGTCTCCATCCTTCTTTTCATACTGAGTGGAACCTTCTTTCCCGACAATATCATAGTGTGTCACTTTGTCATCTTGTTTGAATACATGTTGGCTTGTTGAATCTTCTTTCTTTACTTCAGACTGGGTTGACATGTCATCCCGTTTAAGTTCGTATTGTGTCAACCCATCGCTCTTCTGGATTCCTTTGGGTTGAGGAGTCTGAAGTGCCTGACTGGTAACACGACGAAGGATTGGAGATGAAGCTTGCTGTTGAGTCTCAAGTTCGGTCTGGCTGGTAAACAGTTGGTTTTCTATAACAGCTTGTGTTGTAGATTCCTCCTGTTGAATGTCATACTGGGAAGCTCCATCTTGGCCATTAAGTTGGTACTGGATGGAACTTTCCTGCATCTTTAGATCATATTGGATCATGGCACTGACCATCTTCCTTTCATACTGACTTGAATTGTCAGTTTTAGGTGATGGCATTTGTGGTGCTGCATGCTGGACGGGAGAAACAATCTCTCGCAGAATAGCGTCCTCAACAGGAATAGGATATCCAGGTGTTTGAGTATCTGTACTGTGCATTGTCATTTCAGACTGTGTTGTTGTTTCGTTCGTCTTCAGCTCATACGCAGTGTCAGTGTCTGTTTGTTTGATATCATATTGAGTAGTGCTTTCTTGGGTTGCCTTCTCATACTGCGTAGACATGTCATCACCCTTTACCTCAATCTCTGTATACATTGTACGCTTAATTTTTCCTGCTTGGAGAGGGGTCTGAATTAATTGGTTGTTGACTCGTGTCAAAATTGGAGACGAAGCTTGGACGCTTAATTCGTTGACTGCTTGAATTCCAGATTGAGAATGTTCGACCTCACTTTGAGTGTTAACATCTTCCTGTGTCCTCTTTTGCTGGGTCTCAATGTCCTTATCTGCCCTCTCGTATTGAGTAGTAGAATGAGCTGCTGTGAAAACGTACTGAGTTGCGTTGTCCTCCGTCATCTTTTCATATTGAGCAGCCATGTCAAGTTGTGACATCTCGTACTGGGTTGTACTTTGTTCGGTATCAGACACATGTTGTGAAGCAGTAGTCTTCGTCCGCACAGCAACAGCAGGAGGCGTCTGTTGAACTTGAGTTGATACACGAGGAAGACGAGGAGAAGAAGCCTGGTCAAGGATTTCCACGGCTGTTTGTGATGGAGATTCAGCCAAAGCCGTTTTGTATTCAGTAAATCTCTCTTCCATTTTCATCTCATAATCTGTAGCAGTGTCGCCTTGTGACAGCTCATGTTGAGTAGTTGTTTCTTTTGAAGATACTACTATTTCGGTCGTTCTGTCTCCCCACTTCAATTCATGCTGTGTAGCTAGATCTGATCTCTCAGTATGTGCTTTGAATTGAGTTGACATGTGAACCACAGATGATTGGTATTGCGTGATATGATCATTTTGCTGAATTGTAATTGGTGAAGATGCTCTCGGAACAGTGTCGACCTTCGTTTGGATATGTGATTCACGAATGCCTTTTGGTTGTGTCTGTGACTCGTTGTCGTTTGCCCTGGACATTATCGGAGAAGAAACCTTCTGCATTGTTGGCTTACTCTCGTATTGCGTAGATGTGCTGGTCATGATTCTGGGTGGGTCTGATTCCAATGTTACAATGCGAGGCATAATAGGGGCAAACTCCTGCACCACCGGAGCCATGACAACAGTTTCTTCCGTTGGAGTTTGGGAACTAATTGACGTGGATTGTGGCGTAAGTGTAGACGTTGCAATAGGACTCATAACGGCTGTCTGATTTCCTGAGTCATGTACATTGGCCTCATACTGGCTGTCAAAAGCTTCTTGCTCCACTTTGGACTGAGTAGTAATATCATCCATTTTAACCTCGTGATGTGTTGAACTGTCAACAACACCAAGCATGCGTTCTGTTGCTGCGTCTTTCCCTTTGAGTTCGTACTGAGATGTGTTGTCTTGACGTGATTGGCCAATTTGTGTGCTAATTTGTTCCACATCTTGTTGAGGTGTTTGCAAACTGTGATCTAGTTTTGGAGTCAGCAGGGGAGACGATGACTGATCCCCTGATAGAACAAGGTACTGGGCTTCATTGTCTTGATGTGATGAAACATGTTGGCTGGCAATGGCTTTCACCTGCGATTCACGTTGCGATGAAGCATCTGTCATTTTCTTGCGTTGTTCACCAGGAGTCTGCAAAGCTCTGCTCATTGCTCGAGGAAGCATAGGTGAAATGGCTTTAGCAATGGAGTCCATGAATGTCTGGGATTCTTTGCCATGTGCAAGTAACTCGTACTGGGCAGATGCATCAGCAGCAAGAGTTTCAAAGGGTGATGAAGGTCTTTGGTTTACATCAACGGCCGTCTGGCTATCTGCATGTGACATAGACGACTCATACTGCGTTAACACCTCTGCTGAGAGTATTACTGGCTCATTTGGTGTTTGTGACTCCATTCCTACTCTCTTTGGTAGTACTGTAGATGTTCCTTGTTCTGCAACTGGGATGTTGGACTGACTTGCATATTCCTGTCGACTTTGAGCAGACTGGGTTACCTTGGTATCGACTGGCACCTTTGCTTGTTTTGGAGTTTGCGCTTCCTTTGAAGCAGACCGGGGTAACATCGGAGAAAGTGCTTTCATCATAGTTTGCAATGCAGTCTGGGTCAACGATTCCTTAGATTTCACATTATGCTGGCTAGTAGAATCCCTTGTAGGTGTCCTCAACTGTGCTGGTGTCTGTGATGGCTGATGAACAGTCTCTGCAAGAACAGGAGAGGATGACCTTGGCGTTGAAGTAAGCACAGTTTGATCATAAAAATCTCTATACTGGATGGGATCTGTATTAAATGCATGCTCTTCTATCTCACTTGTAGTCTGGCATGTGAAATCAGCTGTTTCTTGCACCAAAATGAATGGTTCATTTTCGACCTTGGCTTCCGAAACTACTATTATCTCTTCATATGGAATATCTTCAAAGTCAGTCTGACATGTAGAGTCATTTACTGCCGCTAGTTCAGTGTCATGCTGGATGCTTGAATCCTTTGTATCGACCTTGAATGGAAGGACCTGCAATTTTGCCTCGAATGTCTGTGGTTTAGCTTGTGTAACAGCACTAGACAGATTGGGCTTCACACCAGCTTGAGTAGGTACATTCGTTAATCTAGGTTGAGCTTGGGTATGTCTATGCCCAATCTTGGTAGGACTGGTCTGATCAGCGCTTTCCAGGAGAGCTGTTTGGAATGTGCTCATGAATCTTTCTTCTGTTCTGGGTGAACTGTCATGCTGAAGTCCTTTCTCAGAGATAGTTACAGGACTGGTTGCTGATTGACGCTCGGACGTCGTGACAGGACTCGTGGCTGCTTGTCGATCAGATGTCTCAAGATGCATTGTCTGTGATGATGACTCGGCTACCTTTGGTTTAAGAGCAGCCAAATTTAGCATAGAACGCTCAGGTATAAGTTGAACTGGCTTCACAGCTTCCTCAATGACAGTTACAATTGGTATTTCAGTCTGCATGGATAAATCTTTCGTGATCTTTTCAGTAGATGTGAGTTTAGTTTGATACTCCTTGTGCAGTGTTTGGGCACTAGAAGTCGAATTTTCAACTCGCTGCTGGACACTCTTTTCTACAGTAGCTTTTCGAGCGAATATGGGACTCGAACCTGTGTCTGTCACCTCGACACCTGTCTGACTTTGTGCCATATCTACTTTGACTGTATCCTGAGCTGGCGCGTCTGTGGTTTCTGCAATGGCCATCATTCCAGCGTTGGAAACATCTGATTCTAATGCATCTTCACCACGGTCCAATGTTTCTTGTGTATCTGTCTGGTATGCTGATGACATCTCATCCTTCTCCATTGTCTGAGTTTGACAATCAGTCAATGGAGTCAGTGCAACCGGAGGCAGAAATTCAACCGGTGAATAGGAAACTGGTTCGACGGACTGGAGATGAATAACTTCATGAGGAATTTCAGATTGCTGTTCGTCCGTTTGTGTACCAGATGCTGGGTATGTTTCCACCTCGGTGGCTGATAAAGCATCATGCACGTCTGTCTCCTTCGTCTGAGATACAAAGTGAGTTACATCTTTCTTCATCGTGGTGGTACTTGAAGATGCCATTTCTGAAAGGCGTGTCTGTGACACGACATCGGTTCCAGCCACATGGTATTGAATATCACGGCTTCTCATTGTTAAAACGTCAGTCTGTGATCCAGAATATGACACCTCAGTCTTTGATGCAAGGGTTCCACTTTCTGATGTGTGCACCATGCCCGTCTGTGTCACCTCACTTATCCCAGGTGTGGTGGAAGGAGAGCTAGCTCTATGTTCTACCTTTTCAGGTACAGTCTGCAGGTCACGATCTAAGTGCTTTACAGCATGAGTGAGCATCGTCTTGCTAGCTGTCTTTGTCTCATCTGTCTGTTGTAGCTGCGTTGCAAAGGTAGTTGGGATCATATCTGTATAACCTTCTGCATGTTGGACATGTGTCTGTGTTTTCTTCACATCAATGGATGATTTATATTGAGTCTTGATGTTGGAAGATACAGTTGAAACAGTTTGTGTAGATTGGAGAGTGAATTCTGTATCTTTTGTCATTGTGCTTCCCGAAGTCAATTTCGAAACCTGTGTTTGTGTAGGCTCAGTATGACCGGGTGTCGCAAATTGGTGAGTGAATGGTTGAGTTGGAACGTTTGGCGTCTGTGAGAAATAATCTTCAGAGGTAGGTCTTGATATTAGCTCTTCATATTCTTCCTCCGTCATTACAACAACTGAATCGGTTTGCATGTCCATTTCAATGCCGCTATCTGCATCAGTTTCAGTCTCCATGTCGTCTTTATCCTCAAAAGACTTGATGATAACCGGGTCTGTTTGGATCTCAGCGTTGACACATTCAGGAGGCAAATAAAACTCGAAGTGTTCCTCTTTTTGCTGTACTTGCTGAATGGGCTCAAAGATAGGCTGCTTAGGTTCTTTCGTTTGGAACCATCCATCAGTCGTTTCTACTCCTGCCTGAACAGCTGATGTAGGCCTATCGACGTCATATTGAGTCCATTTTGGTGACACTTCCATGAAGGCTTGAGTGGACGCTTTCCCGAATTGCTGTTTGTCAGGCATTATTCCTCTTTCAACCGATGCAGGTGTTACCTGTGCTTGCCCAATCACATACTTCATAGTCTCTTGTGTAGTTTGGTCCTTGAACTGTTTCTGTGGAGTCCACGTGGATGCTTGGGAAACATCCGATTGAGCCTGGAATGCAGCATGCTTGGAAGCTATTTCATGCTGAGTCAACACTGATTCCAATTTCACCCGAGCTGTATTTATCGCCTGTTCAAGTGTATCCGGAATAACTGTTAACTCTTTGTCCCTCATTTCAAATGTTCTTTCGTACTGCATTGCCATGTCTTTCATTTCTTGCAGAATGGGGGATGCACTGCGAGATATTGTTTCAAGTAGTGTCTGGATTCCCGTGTCTTCAGTATCCACATCAAAGTCAAGAGCCATTTCATCTGGTTTGGCAAGTGTTGGAACAACCATTTCTTCTCGGATTGTATCGGTGATGTTCTTCTTCACAGCTTCAAGCAAACTTTCTATATCCTCTAGTGTCATTTCAGTCATTGAAGATCTTTCATTCATATCATTGCCAGCCTGGCATTCAGTGCTCTTCAAAGTTACATCAGATGGATCAGTACAGTCATCACGCATCGTGGGAGCAAACTGGGAACTTGCGCTGGTTGCTTCAGATGACCATTGTAGACCAAGTTCCTTCAGTTCCTTCTTGTATTCTGCAAACGTCATTTTCTCAAGTTGCTTTATTTGTGTCTGCATGAAAGAATCAGCCGTTGATGGTTTATGTTGCGATGATGCACTAGCACTTTCAACTTCAGGCATTACAGTGTGTCCTTCTGTAAGCATTGGCGAGGCCTGCTGTGCTTGATCTTTTTCTGTGATATCTATTACTGTGGTAGCATTTGAAACATCTAATGAAGTCTGGAAACTAGTAGCTCTGGTTTCTGTTACAAACTGCGATTCTTGCACTCTTGTTTCCTTTGCAAATGCAGCAGAGGTCATCTTTTCCAGTTGCTTAATTTGCGTCTGTAGCAAGTGTGTATTAGTCTTTGGCTGGTGTTGAGTAGTCACATTCTTGGACGCAGTGGGAGACACTTGGGATGGTTCATCCTTCATTGTTCTAAGAATAGGATCGTGTGATGACTCCTGAGTTTTCTTCACATGTGTTTGAGATACTGAACTTCGTGTCTCTGGTACAGGTGCTTGAAACATCTGAAGGACAGGTTCGCTCTTCTCAATCTTTATCACTGGTTCAGGCATTGGCAATTCCTTAGTCTGGCTTGAAACTTGTTCTGTGGGCAATGGCATTGTTGCCGAAGATTCTGAATGGCTTTCTACCACAGTATGACTGCCTTGATGAAGTATTGGCACTGTGGCTTGCACTGGCGCCTCAGAAAAGTAGTACTGGGTCTCAAATTGCACAGTAGAATCCACTGTCACAGGAACAAAATCAATAATAGTTACTGGATTAGTCTGCGCTCCTGTGGTAGACATCCTCACAACCGTCTTCGGTTCTTCCTTCATTTCTTTTGTTTGAGATTGGTGTGAATACATCACTGTCCTATTGGCAATGGTTGACTCAGACTTTACAGTTGGTCTCGCAAATGAAGAAACTGATGTGAGTGTGGGATTCACTTGAGCTGTTGATTCGGTACGCTCAGGAGCTGGCATGGTATTTGTTGCAGTAGCTCTTATCTCGTCCAAAATCGTTTGCTGTGTAAAGTCCTGCCCGATGGGAGCTGCCAACATCGATGCTTCCCCAACGTCTGGAAAGGCATGAACTGATGAGTAGTCAGTATCTGGTCTTATTTGGACTTCAGACTCCTTGGTGCTCGGTCGTTTAGCCGTGTTTGTGAATGTAGAAGCTTGTGGAATTACACATTGTGATTGGCTATTTGTCACATTCCTGACAAGTGTGCTCGAAGCTTTTTCAGATATTACAGGAGCTATTTGAGCCTGGGCATCTTGGTACTCTGGTAGAACTTCGTCAGGTGTAGGTATATTTGCTTCACATGATTTCTCTGTTCTCTGAACTACTTCAGTATTGACCATAGCATCGCTGACTGATCTCTCTTGCTGAATAACTTGCGACTTTAAGTACCGGGTTGTTGTAGAGGTATTCACATGCCTTATAACTGGTTTTGCCATCATTGAGGCTGATGCAGTACGAACCGCCATCTGAGATGCTGTTTCAATCGTCTTTGGAGGCATCATGGTATTAACGGCAGTAACTGCAATTTCCTTAGAAATCGTATTGCTACTTGTTTGTGTGGTTATAGGTGCCACCTGTAGAGTTGTATCACTGACCTTTAGCGCTGTTGTATTTGTACCACTTTCTCTGAGTTGAGAGGTTGTCTGCGTTTCGACATCATATACTTCAACTTGGAATACTACGGGTGGAAGTTCAACCTGTGGAGCATCTTCCTTGACTACCTCCTCTGTGATGGGAGTAGGGATGTTAGCCTGGCTTGCCTGATCTTTCTTCTGAACAATTTCAGTATTTATTGAAATCTCAGAAGAGTTAAGCTCATATTGAGTTTGCTGACTTGCCATTTTGATACTTTTTGGGTCCGTCTTAGATTCCTTCATGGGTGGCTGTGCTATCGTCGAAACATTGGTATTGTGAATCGTCATCTGTGAAGAACTGTTGATGGAAGTGATGTCATACTGAGTAAGAGAGTTAGAAAATTGATACTGACGTGTACTTGTGCTGATTTCTGTGTTACCTGGGGCATTTTGGACCTCTGCATCAGTATTATCCACAGTTGATTTGACATTAATACCCAACTCTTTAGTCTTCAGTTCATGTATTGTCTGTGTCCGTTGTGTTACAACCTCCACACGATCGGTGTTACTACAGCTGGTGTCCAGGGTAGGCTTTGCTGTTGCAGACACTGCTGTAGACGTAGGTTTGACCTGAACTGTGAAACTTGAAGTTTTCTTAGCATCAGTGTTGATTCCCGTATCTCTGTTGTCTGGACCTGGCATTTCCATTTCAGCTTGTTGGGTGAAATCGACTCCATTCACAGTTGCCGATGACGATGATGTTTCGGTGACTGGAAAGACTTGGGCTGCAGAGTCGTCGGTGTTAAGCTTGTCAAATTGAGAGGTAGAATCTCTGATGGTAGGAGTCTTTGTGTTACAGCTTGAGTCCATTTGATCAGGTTCAATCTGTGAGCCTGAATCTGCAAGCTGTGGTTCAAAGACGGGTGCAAATTCTACCGGAACAACCTCTTGCTTGACTACTTCCTCATGTTTGATATCGGGTATATTTGCATGAGTAGATTGGTCGGACTTCCTCACAAGAATAGGCGACGTGGTATCATCTTGCGTAGTGGTGACAATCTGAGATCCAATGTTTGCACGTTTAGGCAAGGGTGATGTATTGCTCACTCCATCCTTCACAGGCACATTGTCTGTATTTATACCTGTATCCATATTGTCAGGCAAAGGTTCTTCAATGACGGCCTGGTTAGTAAAGTCTTTACCGTCCACTTCTGCAAACGTTGTAGCATCACCCGTTTCCGGTTTTACAGATGATATTGTGGATGCAGTAGTTGGTGCAATTTGTGCTTGTACGTTTCGTGTTTCTAGCCTCTCAAGTTGAGTCATGGTATCTGTAACCTTGACAATTAGTGTGTTACTGCTTGTGTGTGACATGGACTGGTGAACCTGAGTGGTTGATTCCTTGACTACTCTCCTTTCCATCTGTGACGAAGTATCCTTCAAATCATGTTTAGCAGTATTAGTACTAGATTCCATCTGATTTGGTTCGACTTGAGCCCCGATATCAGCAATCTCTGGCATGAAAACAATGGGGGCAAACTCAACTGGGGGTTCTTCCTTTTTAATGATTTCTTCAGTCGCGACAGCTGGTATATTTGCCTGTGATGATTGATCATGTTTCTTTGAGAGTATAGGTGAAGTAGTTCCCAAGTTTACCGATAGCTTTGTCATCATGGCAGAGTTGGTGGTCATTGCTGAAACTTGTGCAGCACTGTTGGCCCTCTTCGGTAGAGGAGATGTGTTGCTGGCACCATCTACTACTTGGACATGTGAAGTATTAGAACCAACATCCATGATATCAGGAACAGTTTCTTCAATTTGGACGGTGAAGTCTTTTCCTGAAACCGATGCCATGGAAGTTGCTGAGGCACTAGCTGGCTTCACTTGGGATGACAGGTCTCTCGTTTTAGGTCCTTCAATCTGAGCAGCAGAGTTTCTGACACTGACAATAGTAGTATTACTACTGGAATGTGCTTGTAGGACATTTATCTGGGTAGTCGACTGTGTTACTAGCGTCCTTTCAGTGAGAGATGTAGAATCTTTTACTTCAAGTTGTTTGGTATTTGTGCTCGACTGTGTTACTAGCGTCCTTTCAGTGAGAGATGTAGAATCTTTTACTTCAAGCTGTTTGGTGTTTGTGCTCGACTCTGTATGTTCTGGTTCAATCTGAGACTCAGAGTTTGTAAACTCTGGCTTGAACACGGGAGCAAACTCAACCAGAGGAGCTTCCTGCTTCACTATCTCCTCGGTCTTGAACACAGGAATATTCACAAGAGTTCCTTGATCCTGTTTCCTTGAGAAAATGGGTGAAGACTTCGTGTCCTTTACGTTTGGTTTAGTCATCATTGATGAAGTCGAAGTCGCAACACCAACTTGAGATGCAATTGTCGACGTGATAGGGCGTACAGTTGACATTGTTGACATCACTGCTGGCTTTACTTGTACATTAGAATCGACTTGCTCCATGAAATCGGTGTTGCTACTTGACGTACTTTGATCAGGTACAACTTGTGCGACAGACTCTTTTGTCTGGGCTAATATTACTTGTGAAGTAGAATCTTTCAACTTTTTGGGCTGGGTATTGGTGCTGGATTCACTCTGATCTGGTTTGATCTGGGCTGCAGTGTCCACAATCTGAGGAGCAAATACTGCAGGAGCAAATTGTACCACAGGTGCCTCCTGGCGTACGATTTCCTCCGTCTTTACGGCAACAGGCATGTTGGCAAGTGAAGATTGGTCTTTGTGTTCTGTGACATCTGTATTTATCCCGCTGTGGACAGCTTTACTTTCATACTGCGTCTCACTTGTCATATTTTGAATATTAGTTGTTATTGTGGAACTCTCTGTGACACTCTGTCTGACTGAAACAGATGAGGACGTGGTTCTGTTGATGATCTGAGACCCAATAGTAGACATCTTTGGAAGAGGTGAGGTATTACTAGTTCCATCTGTTACACTGATGACATCAGTATTTGCAGTGGCATCTGAAATGTCAGCATGGATTTTAGCTTGTTGTGTAAAATCTTTACCTAAAGCTATTGCAAGGGATCCCGATGTGTTAACACTCGGTTTGACTTGGGATGTTGTATGCTTCACGGTAATTTTCGATGTATTGATGCTCGAGTCTTTCTGAAGGGCTACCAGCTTAGTGTTTGTGCTAGATTCCATCACTTCAGGGGAGATCTGGGCTTCAGAATCAGTGGCAGGTGGAGAGAAGACTGGAGCTGAGAACTGGACTGGAGGAACTTCTTGCATGATGATCTTTTCTGTCTTTACCTCCATAGGGATATTTACAAGAGAAGCCTGGTCTTTATGTTTTACAATGTCAGTGTTCACCGAACCCTCTGTTATCAATGGTTTGGCCATCATGGAGGCGATCGAGGTGTCAGCCTGGATTTGAGAAGCAATATGGGCCCTTACAGGAAGTGGCGAAGTATTACTAGCTCCATCTTTCACATCTGCTTGGATTCTAACCTGTTGAGTAAAGTCTGCACCCTGAGCAATCACGTGAGTTGCCGTATCCGATGTAGTGGGTCGCACTGTTGACATTGTAGAAGTCATAACTGGTGAGATCTGTGCAGTAGCATCTGCAATTTCAGGAGATGGGTCTTCGATCATGTGAGTTGCTGTATCAGATGTAGTGGGTTGCACTGTTGACATTGTTGAAGTCATATCTGGCTTGACCTGTGCTGGTGTGTCTTTGACACTAACTGGAAGGGTGTTCATACTCGAATCTAAATGCACTGCAGGCAGCTTGGTGTTGGTACTAGACTCCATTTGGTCGGGTGAAATCTGCGCTCCAATTTCAGAAACTGGAGGAGAGAAAACTGGAGCTGAGAACTGGACAGCTGGAACTTCTTGCTTGATAACTTGTTCTGTCTTTACCTCCATAGGAATATTCACCAGAGATGCACGGTCTTGTTGTTTTACAATAACAGTGTTCATGGAACTACTGATCGAGGTACTTTCGTATTGTGTTTCACTGGTGGAATTTGTAACGTGAAGTGTCGTAGTTGAACCTTCAGTCACAAGTGGTCTGGCAATCATGGACGCAATAGAGGTGTCAGTCTGGATTTGAGAGGCAGCATGTACCCTGACTGGAAGTGGGGACGTATTACTAGCATCATCTTTTACATCCGTAACATGTGTGTTTCCAGCAGCGTCTTTAGATTCGGTTTGGATTTTAGCTTGCTGAGTGAAATCAGCACCCCGGACAATCGTGAGGGCTGCCGTATCCACCATTATAGGGCGCACTGACGACATTGTTGAAGCCGTATTTGGTTTGATATTTACCATAAAACCCTGATCTTGATGTTCTACTGTGTCAGTGTTGACGAAAGTATGAGCCCTCACAGGCAGCGGGGAAGTATTACTAGCTCCATCTTTAACATCCACCAAGGTGTTGCTGCTTGAATCTCTCTGAATTGCTGGTAGCTTTGTGTTCGTGCTCGAGTCCATCTGGTCTGGTGAAATCTGAGCTTCAGTATCAGTAATGAGAGGAGAGAAAACTGGCGCCGAGAACTGGACTGGAGGAACTTCTTGCATGATGATCTTTTCTGTCTTTACCTCCATAGGGATATTCACAAGAGAAGCTTGGTCTTGTTGTTTTACAATGTCAGTGTTCACAGAGCCCTCAGTAATCATTGGTCTAGCCATCATGGAAGTATTTGATGTGTCAGCATTGATTTGAGAAGCAATATGGGCCCTTACAGGAAGTGGTGAAGTATTACTAGCTCCATCTTTCACATCAACCAAGGTGTTGCTGCTCGAATCTGTCTGGATTGCTGGTAGCTTTGTGTTCGTGCTCGAGTCCATCTGCTCTGGTGAAATCTGGGCTTCAGAATCGGTAATGGGAGGAGCGAAAACTGGAGCAGAGAACTGGACTGGAGGAACTTCTTGCATGATGATCTTTTCCGTCTTTACCTCCATAGGGATATTTACCATAGAAGATTGGTCTTGATGTTCTACAATGTCAGTATTGACAAAAGTATGAGCCCTCACAAGAAGAGGTGAAGTATTACTAGCTCCATCTTTTACATCCGTGACATCGGTATTGGCTGTGGCATCTGCAATTTCGGCTTGGATTTTAGCTTGTTGAGTAAAATCTGTACCTTGTGCAATTGCATGGGCTGCCGTCTCGGATGTAGCAGGCTGCACTGTCGACATTGTTGAAGTCATATTTGGTTTGATCTGTGCTGGTGCGTCTTTGACACTAACAGCCAAGGTGTTGCTGCTCGATTCTCTCTGAATTGCTGGTAGCTTGGTGTTCGTGCTCGAGTCCATCTGGTCTGGTGAAATCTGGGCTTCAGAATCAGTAATGAGAGGAGAGAAAACTGGCGCCGAGAACTGAACTGGAGGAACTTCTTGCATGATAATCTTTTCTGTCTTTATCTCCATAGGGATATTCACCATAGAAGATTGGTCTTGATGTTCCACAATGTCAGTGCTGACAAAAGTATGAGCCCTCACAGGAAGTGGTGAAGTATTACTAGCTCCATCTTTTACATCAGTGACATCGGTATTGGCAGTGGCATCTGCAATTTCGGCTTGGATTTTAGCCTGTTGTGCAAAGTCTTCACCCTGAGCAATCATGTGGATTGCCATATCCGATGTAGTGGGTCGCACTGTTGACATTGTAGAAGTCATATCTGGTGAGACTTGTGCAGTGGCATCTGCAATTTCGGGAGTTGGGTCTTCAATCATAACTTGCTGAGTGAAGTCTGCACCCTGGGCAATCACATGGGCTGACATATCAGATGTAGTAGGTTGCACTGTTGACATTGTTGAAGTCATATTTGGCTTGATCTGTGCTGGCGCATCTTTGACACTAACAGCCAAGGTGTTGCTGCTCGATTCTCTCTGAGTTGCTGGTAGCTTTGTGTTTGTGCTCGAGTCCTTCTGCTCTGTAATTGGAGGAGAGAAAACTGGAGCTGAAAACTGGACAGGAGGAACTTCTTGCACGATGATCTTTTCCGTCTTTATCTCCATAGGGATATTCACCACAGAAGATTGGTCTTGTTGTTTTACAATGTCAGTGTTCACAGAGCCCTCAGTAACCATTGGTCTAGCCATCATGGAAGCGATCGAGGTGTCTGCCTGGATTTGAGAAGCAATATGGGCCCTCACAGGAAGTGGTGAAGTATTACTAGCTCCATCTTTCACATCCGTTACATCAGTATTGGCAGTGGCATCTGCAATTTCGGCTTGGATTTTAGCTTGTTGAGTAAAGTCTGTACCTTGGGCAATCGCATGGGCTGCCGTCTCGGATGTAGCAGGCTGCACTGTCGACATTGTTGAAGTCACATTTGGCTTGATCTGTGCTGGTGTGTCTTTGACACTAACAGCCAAGGTGTTGCTGCTCGAATCTCTCTGAGTTGCTGGTAGCTTTGTGTTTGTGCTCGAGTCCTTCTGCTCTGTAATTGAAGGAGAGAAAACTGGAGCTGAAAACTGGACGGGAGGAACTTCTTGCACGATGATCTTTTCCGTCTTTATCTCCATAGGGATATTCACCATAGAAGATTGGTCTTGATGTTCTACAATGTCAGTATTGACAAAAGTATGAGCCCTCACAGGAAGAGGTGAAGTATTACTAGCTCCATCTTTTACATCAGTGACATCGGTATTGGCTGTGGCATCTGCACCTTGAGCAAATGCGTGGGCTGCCGTATCCGATGTAGTGGGTTGTACTGTTGACATTGTAGAAGTCATATCTGGTGAGACCTGTGCAGTTGCATCTGCAATTTCGGGAGATGGGTCTTCGATCTTAACTTGCTGAGTGAAATCTGCGCCCTGGGCAATCGCATGGGCTGCCATATCAGATGTAGTAGGCTGCACTGTTGACATTGTTGAAGCCACATCTGGCGTGATCTGTGATGGTGTATCTTTGACGCTGGCTGAGATGGTGTTGCTGCTTGAATCCTTTTGCTCCGGCGAAATTTGAGCTGCAGTGTCGGTAATTGGTGGAGAGAAAATTGGAGGAGAAAACTGCACTGGAGGGACTACTTCCTTGATAACCTGTTCAGTCTTTATTTCCACAGGAATATTCACCAGAGAAGACTTGTCAACGTGTAGCACAGTATCTGTGTTCGATGAACTACTAATAACTGTACTTTCATATTGCGTCTCATTTGAGGTGCTCTTCACGTCTGGAATGGAAATTTGTGATCCACTATCTGCTAACTTTGGGAGCGGAGAAGTATTACTCGATCCATCTTTTGCATTGACAGTGGTGATCGTAGCGCCAACTGCAATATCTGGTTTCACCAAAACAGCTACCATAGATGTAGCGGCAGAAATCTGAGATCCAATGTTTGCTCTGACATGTAAGGGGGAAGTATTACTAGCTCCATCTTTCACATCCGTGACATCAGTATTGGCAGTGGCATCTGCAATTTCGGCTTGGATTTTAGCTTGCTGAGTAAAGTCTGTACCTTGGGCAATCGCATGGGCTGCTGTCTCGGATGTAGCAGGCTGCACTGTCGACATTGTTGAAGTCACATTTGGTTTGATCTGTGCTGGTGTGTCTTTAACACTAACAGCCAAGGTGTTGCTGCTCGAATCTCTCTGAGTTGCTGGTAGCTTTGTGTTTGTGCCCGAGTCCTTCTGCTCTGTAATTGGAGGAGAGAAAACTGGAGCTGAAAACTGGACTGGAGGAACTTCTTGCAAGATGATCTTTTCTGTCTTTACCTCCATAGGGATATTCACCATAGAAGATTGGTCTTGATGTTCTACAATGTCAGTGCTGACAAAAGTATGAGCCCTCACAGGAAGTGGTGAAGTATTACTAGCTCCATCCTTCACAACCGTGACATCGGTATTGGCAGTGGCATCTGCAATTTCGGCTTGGATTTTAGCTTGCTGAGTAAAGTCTGAACTCTGAGCAATCACATGGGCCGCCATATCTGATGTAGTAGGCTGCACTGTTGACATTGCTGAAGCCACATCTGGCGTGATTTGTGATGGTGTGTCTTTGACGCTGGCTGAGATGGTGTTGCTGCTTGAATCCTTTTGCTCCGGCGAAATTTGAGCTGCAGTGTCGGTAATTGGTGGAGAGAAAATTGGAGGGGAAAACTGCACTGGAGGGACTACTTCCTTGATAACCTGTTCAGTTTTGATTTCCACAGGAATATTCACCAGAGAAGACTTGTCAACGTGTACCACAGTATCTGTGTTCGATGAACTACTAATAATTGTACTTTCATATTGCGTCTCATTTGAGGTGCTTGTCACGTCTGGAATGGAAATTTGTGATCCACTATCTGCTAACTTTGGGAGCGGAGAAGTATTACTTGATCCATCTTTTGCATTGACAGCAGTGATCGTAGCGCCAACTGCAATATCTGGTTTCACTAAAACAGCTGCAATAGATGTAGCGGCAGAAATCTGAGATCCAATGTTTGCTCTGACAGGTAAGGGGGAAGTATTACTAGCTCCATCTTTCACATCCGTGACATCAGTATTGGCTGTGGCATCTGCAATTTCGGCTTGGATTTTAGCCTGTTGAGTAAAGTCTGTACCTTTGACAATCGCATGGGCTGCCGTCTCGGATGTAGTAGGCTGCACTGTCGACATTGTTGAAGTCACATTTGGCTTGATCTGTGCTGGTGTGTCTTTGACACTAACAGCCAAGGTGTTGCTGCTCGAATCTCTCTGAGTTGCTGGTAGCTTTGTGTTTGTGCTCGAGTCCTTCTGCTCTGTAATTGGAGGAGAGAAAACTGGAGCAGAAAATTGGACGGGAGGAACTTCTTGCACGATGATCTTTTCCGTCTTTACCTCCATAGGGATATTCACCATTGAAGATTGGTCTTGATGTTCTACAATGTCAGTATTGACAAAAGTATGAGCCCTCACAGGAAGAGGTGAAGTATTACTAGCTCCATCTTTTACATCCGTGACATCGGTATTGGCAGTGGCATCTGCAATTTTGGCTTGGATTTTAGCTTGCTGAGTGAAGTCTGAACTCTGAGCAATCACATGGGCCGCCATATCTGATGTTGTAGGCTGCACTGTTGACATTCTTGAAGCCACATCTGGCGTGATCTGTGATGGTGTGTCTTTGACGCTGGCTGAGATGGTGTTGCTGCTTGAATCCTTATGCTCCGGCGAAATTTGAGCTGCAGTGTCGGTAATTGGTGGAGAGAAAATTGGAGGGGAAAACTGCACTAGAGGGACTACTTCCTTGATAACCTGTTCAGTCTTTATTTCCACAGGAATATTCACCAGAGAAGACTTGTCAACGTGTACCACAGTATCTGTGTTCGATGAACTACTAATAACTGTACTTTCATATTGCGTCTCATTTGAGGTGCTCTTCACGTCTGGAATGGAAATTTGTGATCCACTATCTGCTAACTTTGGGAGCGGAGAAGTATTACTTGATTCCTCTTTTGCATTGACAGTGGTGATCGTAGCGCCAACTGCAGTATCTGGTTTCACCAAAACAGCTGCAAAAGATGTAGCGGCAGAAATCTGAGATCCAATGTTTGCTCTGACAGGTAAGGGGGACGTATTGCTAGCTCCATCCTTCGAAACAGACGGAACTGTGTTTGAACTACCATCAATAATATCTGCTGGCAAATCCTCTATCTTAGCCTGTTGTGCAAAATCTTGACCACCTATGAACACACCAACAGCAACATTTTCCGTCTCTGGATGAACTGCAGACATGGTTGTACTCATGGCTGGTTGGATTTGTGATGTTGAATCTGTAACGTCAACCAATTTAGTATTGCTACTTGAATCTTTCTGGTCAGGTGTAACTTGAGACTGGGTGTCCGTGAGTGGAGGAGAAAATACAGGAGCAGCAAACTGAACTGGTGGCAACTCTTGTATTACAATCTTCTCAGTTTGAACGGGAGACTGCATGCTAACATATGATTGTTGATCAAGTTGTTCAATCTTATCGGTATTCATCGATGAAGTAGTAGCAGAACTCTCATATTGTGTAGTTCCATTGGTAAAGTTGGGAACAGCCATCACTGAGGATGCGGTGCTCTGGAGCGTGAACTGTGAGGAAGTATTCTTCCTCTCTGGTGCAGGAGATGTATTCACTGCTGTGATCTTGACATCTGGTGAAACTGTGTTGACAGCTGTCACTTGAATTTTGGTTTGCTCTGTGTTCATGGAAGCATCTTGACCAGCATCTTTGTGTATTTCAGCTTGCTGTGAGAAGTCAACCCCGGAGGGCTTGATATTGACCTGTCCTCCAATGGACGCGGTGGAAGGAATTATCTTTATGTCAGCTGAACTAGACGTACTCTTGATTTCCACTTTAGATGTATTTGTGGAAAGCTCCTTCACCGTTGCACTAGCTTGTGCCTTTCCTATTGCAACCTCTACACGTGCTGTTAACGTTGATGCATTAGAGGATGTTGGTAAGCTATCTGTGTTAACAGAAACATTGGCTGTCTCAGGCTTAAGGAATGTTGGTGCCATCAGAACAGGCTGAACAATTTCGGGTTGCACTATCTCTTCTCTTGGATGTGGTATGTCTGCTTCACTGATTTTATCGGACATCCTCAGAATGTCTGTGTTTGAAATATTATCTCTCACATCTTGCTTAACCTGTGTAAGCTGAGAACTCATCTGGGCTGTCTTGACAGGAACGGTATTTGAACCAACATTTGCCAAATTCGGCTTCACCTGCGTTGGTTTGGCAGTTAACTGAGGACGTGAAATCTGTGTTGCATGTGCTGAATAAACAGGATTAACTTGGAAACCGGCATCTTTTGGAATCTTTGGGTCAGTTGACGTGTGCTTATCAAGAACCGATGTACTCATCTGGTGAGTAAAGTCGTCAACAGGACTGTGATACTGCAAAGAAAACTGCTTTGAAGTTGTCAAAGTTGTAGTTTCCTTTTCATCAGAGTGAACATAGGTTTCTGTAGTCTTGTTGGATTTATCTACACCATCAATGAACGTACTGGCATCTGACGTTTCGATTGTCTTTGGAGGCTCACTCCAAGTCATGTTAAACTGAGTCTCTTCAGGTGTTATTACGACCTGTTCGATCACTTCCGGTTCAAGTGTTGCTTGAGTAGATATGTCACGACTTTCAGTACTTGCCACAGCTCCAGTTGTTTTGGTAGATGGAATTGATTGTGTCGATGAATCTTTCACTTTAGGGTGGACTATAGACAACTGAGTAGTGTTATTTGTAACTTTCACTGGGTCGTACTGGGTGCTGTCATTGTCTCTCACTGGAGTCATCTGTTGTTGTTGATTGCGTAGCTTAGGTTTTATCTCACTGGCCATATCCTTCATTTTTGGAACAACAAGCAAGTCGCACTGAGAAGATTTTGGGGTAACCTTTGGCTTCTTTTTCAGTTGCTCCAAATAGTAATTCACAACCTGTTTCTTGGATGACAGGTCGACAGTTACACCTGCGTCTTTCATCTTTACCTCATCCGTTATTGTCTGCCTGTCCACCTGTTTTGTAGAGATTTGAACGTCTTTTGTAGCGGTAGCTGGTCTTGGGGCAGATGTAGATGTTGATGCCAACTTAGAAGTGACCTGTGCTCCAGCCGATATTGTTTCAGCAGTGATCTGAAAAGTTGAGTCCCTCACATCAACCTTAATAGTAGAGGTACTATCATCCTGAGTATCCACTGCATCAAGTTCTGCCTCAACCGACACGTCTTCTGTTGAAACTTTGTCTGTATTTGATGTTGAATTCTTTGTGTCTTTCTTCATGGTAACTTGCACAGGGGTTGATGTCAACCTTGTCTTTTCAACAGATGTGCTGTGCGTTTCATAAACCGGTGATACTTGAACTCCAGCAAAACCAGGGGTCTTTGTTAAGGTCGCAGTTCCTTTCTCGAGGACTGAAACTGAAGTCTGTTGACCCGATGTTGTAGTTTTGGGTAGTGGTGTATCGAATTGGGTAGTGAAACTCTGAAGGGATACCTTCCATGCACTAACAGCTTTTTCTTCCAAGTCAGGTGCAACCTCCAAAGATTGATCTTTTGTTTTTGGTGCATCTAGTGTAGCCGTTGAGGCATCTCTTGTGTCAGGCTTGACTTCTGGGAAACTCATTTCAACAGTAGGTGCTTCAACAATAACTGCTGGCTCCGGAACAATTTCTGGCATTGGAGCTGTTTGAGTATTCGATTCCGAACTTTGGAGTTCTGTTTGCGCCATACGGTCTTCAAGATTCTTCATTTCTGTCACCTGCACATTCGAATCAGCAGTTTCTTGCCCAAATTGATGTTGCTTATCTCGTACATTTGGACTTATTCTCCCTATCTGGGTTGTTCTGTCACTTGTGTTTGTTGACATCTCCGTGGAGTTATCTGTAACGCTTGGTTTTACCATAATCTGCGTGTTGCTCTTTCTTACAACTATGGGCGAAGATGTGCTATCAGCCATTTCAGGCCCCACTTGAACATCTGAATCTGTTTGGTCAATTACAGGACTAGCAAATTCTTGAGGCACGACAGAAGGTGCAATTGGTTCATCAAGGAACAAAGCTGGGATTTCCTCTTCTGTTTGTGATTCTTGTTGAGAAACCTTCGGTGTCTTCACGCGCCGAGTAAGCTTACGCTCTGTTTCCTCTTCAATTTTCATCATGAGTTCTGGCCAAGACTTGTCCGACTGTGTGAACTTTTCGCTAATGACTGGGGTATGATACTGAGTGAAGCTATTTCTTAATCCTTTCTTTTCTTCTCTTGGCGCCTTCAGGGTCAAAACCCCCAGTGATTGAACGGTTGGTGCGTAATCAGGATGGTCTTCCTGTGATGCGATGTGGGCTTCTAATTCTCGGATGGTCTTCATATACTCGCTCTCAAGTTCTAGTTTCAAACCTCTTAGGAGATCTCGCCATGATCGTTCAGGCTGAGTAAAGCTGTGAGACACGTCAATGTCCTCGGATTGAGTAGACGTTTCTGTTTTTTGGCTGACGTCAGGTGCCCTCAATTTGATAATTCCAATTGAAGTAGGTTCAGCGGGCTTTGGCTTCTGCTTTGTAGACGTTCTCTTGATGGACATGATCGCGTTTTCCTCGATTCTACTGAGGAGTCGATCCCACGATGTACTAGGATGCGTACCTTGCTCAACCGTCCTTGGCCGAGGAACAGAGGTGACTTGTGGTTGTTCTTGTGCTTTCAGTTTAAATATCCCTATGAGCGGCGGCTTTTCATCTTTTGGCTTTTTCTTTTGAGAAATCCTCTTAAACTCCTCAATCGCTGTCTCCTGAATGGTACCAACGACCGTGTTCCAGTCATTTTCAGGCCTCGTGCCCTTTTCAGATGTAGTCTTGGTATTCTTCTTCTTGACCATATTTTCAACTTCTTCTTGCACTATCCTAACCAACAAAGGCCAGGTCAGTTCGGGTTCTGTACTAGCGTCACCGGTTTCCTTCCTTTTTGGTTCCTTTTTGGTCTTTGTTCGGATGATATCCTCTACTTCAGTCTGCACCATCCTTACCATTTGGCCCCATGAGAGTTCTGGTTCTGTTGTTTGATCTTGCTTGAGTTTGGGTATGTCCTCAGCACCAACCAGCTTAATTACAGCAAGAGGAACTTTGTCAGACTTTTGTTCACTCTTTTTGGTTACCTCAGTTTCCCTAACTTGCTTAATGACTTCTTGTTGAACAAGTTGAATTATTTCAGGCCAGTTCATTTCAGGTTGTATGCCTATGTCATTTTTGGGAACGGACGGTTTCTTTCCAAACTCTTCTGTTTCCTCTTTGATGATTTTGACCACTTGTGGCCACGACAGTTCTGGCTGGGTCGAGCAATCAAACATTGGTGGTTTGGGGTTTGATTTTAGTTGAATCGACCCAAGATTACTAGGTGTTTTCTGCTTTAACGTTTGCTTCCTCTCAACAGTCTCCTCTGTTTCACTCTGTATCATCCGCAGCACTTGGTTCCACGAGAGGTCTGGATTGGTTCCCTTAGTTCTGGTGTCAGGTGTTGGTTGGTGAGGAGCTTGAAGTTTCACAATGCTGACCGTCCGTGGTTCAGATCGATCTGGCCTTTGGTTTGTCTTTCGTATGACCGATGACTCTATTTCTTCTTCCAACTGAGAAACTAGATGGTGCCAAGGCCGGTCTGGATTTGTACCCTGAGAAACAGCAGAGACTTTCGGGGTCTTTTCTTTCGTTGATTTCAATTTGAAAACTCCAAGAATTGGAGCCTTCTTGCTTTTTGATTTTGATGTCTTTGTCTGTTCTTCATCAACAAGATCTCTCACGGTGTGGATCAACTGGGGCCAGGTGATAGCAGGTTCAGTATAACTATCTATCATCTGTGGCCTCTTTGCAGATCTGGTTCTCCGTGTCTCATTGATATCTGTCTCATTCCATGATTCGTGTCTTGTAAGTGAAGACTGGCCAGATGGTGCAACATAGCGGTTTAGCTCATTCCAGAGCGGTTGTTTGAGGGAATCGGGACGAATCAACTTTATAACTCCAATTGTCGGGAAGTTTCCTTTCTGTGTATCAGGCGATGGACTTCTACGTCGCTTCTGCGTAGATGATGATGAAGTAAATGTTTCCCTCTCGTCAAAAGATCTACGAGCACTGGACCTCGCTAAGGGACGTGAAGTATTAAGATTGTCAAAATCTTCACCAGCCCAACTTACACGTCTCTCAAGTGTCTGTGGACGGCTTTGACCAGAGACAAGTTTGATGACTCCAATAGAAGGTATATCCTGGTAAGGTTGTCCTGATACAGTACTGTAGAACTGCTCATCCTCATCCAGCATCTCTTTTGCGTATTGATAGATTGAGCCAGGGCGACGAGCAGAGGGTTGGCGGCTGACTTGGGGTGTAGAATCTCCGACACTGATTCCACTGCTTGAGTCATCACCTCCAATGGAAGTCCTGGTGCCACCACGTGATATCAGGCGAATAACACCGATGGTAGGGATGTCTGTATCGTCATTCTGCAAAATAGAGAGACAGGAATATGTCAATCTACTGAATCTATTGACTAAGGTGCTAAATTAATTATTCTAACCATTTCAGTGAAGGGGTTTGAGGTCCTAACAATGTTGTCTATTGGAAATTATATACTGACTATCATTCTGACGGTCATTTTTACATACGCCTTATTGTAAAATACTAGTGAATAACCACTCATACAAATCAATATGAAATACATTTGCTCCATTATTGACATTTCTTGGAAATCGTTTTCATGTAAGTATTGACTACATAAAAGAGATACAGCTTTTCTTTTTGTCAGACACTCATGTAGGCCTATCAGTTTGTATTCAAAATAAAGAACTTAAAAACAGATTGAAAATGTCTTGTTTTTTTTCTCCACTAGCTTTCACTCAATTTACTCACGTCGAAGTTAGGTAATCGTCGATCTGGTGATCGCCCTCTAGGTGAACGCCGCACTGGCGAAGACGATCGTGACCGTCTAACAGGTGATGATGATCGTGTTCGTTGCGGTCGATGTGAATTCTCAGAGTACGATGTCCTTTCCGTGAACGACGTCGTCCTTTCCCTAGGAAGGCTAGAAGAACGGGCATGGTGTACCTCTTCATCTGTACTCCATGAGTACCGGTTGGGACTTCGCCGCCTCGACCCTCTTAAGGACTCCGGTCTCATCAGCTTGATGATGCCTACTCCCAGATAGAGGAAGAAAGATGGAGATATCAAGAAAATTTCGCCAATCAAACAGTATTCTTACGAATCATTTCCTTAACCTTGAGTTTTGATAACACTTTAACTTTCCACATTTTACTATCAAATCTATATAACATTTTGTACAAATTTGGGGTAATCGTCCATTCAAAGAAAAGGGTTTACTTCACGCTGACTTAACAATGTCAAGTTAGCATAAAATAGCGAGTAACATTTGCTCCGAGTAAAAACTGATTTTACATGAAAGTTGTAAGTGTATATAATAAGCAATATAACTTGATCATGCATTACGAAACATATTTATTCCAAAACGTAGCTGCAATCCATCAGTAAGCGGTTATAAAGCATACTGTCGAACATAACAAATCATGTTTGGAGCCAGAAGGGTGTATATTCAAATATTCATATATATATATATATATATATATATTCTCATATTATTTTTTATTTTTTTTACAGACAATAACTTTTCATTTTGGAGGAATAAATATCTCTGAACCTGGAATCTGATTGTCAAAAATGTCTACTTCGAAACACTTTCCTCTTTCCTAACTGACAAAGAGTCATGTAATAAGATAAGATCCATGTCTTCGATGTCCAAATTACGGAAGTATAGTATGAATACACATAACAATGCTAAATGGCTTAATTTTCTCTTCTTTTCTTTTCATTGTAGTCCATGAGTTTAGTTTAAAAAAGTTAAAGTAACGTACAGCTTTGGCCGAACAGAGCTTAACAACAAGGTTTTAGTTATGCCAAACGATATATTTATAAGTCATCATTTTATGCCATACATGTAATTGTAAGTGAGATTTATGATGCTACAAGTTTTTGATGATGCATACTGTAAGGTGTAGACTTACCAATAGTAGGAACCCCTTGATTTGCCCTCGATTGTCTCCCAGATGTCATGATTGGCCACTCTTCATCAAAGGAAATCTTTGGTCGTGGCGCCAAGAGTTCGCACTGGGTCGCAGAATCACGGACTACTTGATTAGGATTGTTCGGATCCTGTCTTTTCTTGTAGGATGTAGAGTGTGCTTCGTTGATAACGGAGTAGGTGGTGTGCCCAAGATGTGTATCCCTTTCAACGGAGTGAGGTCGTACCATCTTAGATGAACCAACGGTCTTGTGAGGAATGGCATAGACAGGTTCACCTCTGGCTTGAGGATCACCAGAGCCCTGCATGGCAAGAGCCTGCGCTTGTGTAAATCCAGTGTGGAAACGGAAACTCCTAGGACTGGTCGGGGAACCACCTTCTGTCCTGTACAGTGGTATGCCGCCCATGTCTGCTCTGTACCGACCTGGCGCAAAATGAGCAGAACTCTGTCCGGAGTGTTCGCTGTCTCCGTAGTCGTAGAGATCTTCATCGCTGCTGTCTGAGCGTTGCGGATCCCGAAGCGTGAAGTTGGAGTCAAAAGCACGACCCAAGCCTGGTCTGTTGCTGTCTATAGTACCTCGGGATGTACCGCCACGCGCTGATCGGAAGCCGTCATCAATGTTGATCCTTGCCTCTTTGGAAAAATGACGAGGCTCTATCTGGACAACTGTTGAATCTCTTAAGCCTCCTGTGGGACTTCCTGGTCGAGAGCTGACAAAGCCTTGGTTTTCAATACCCAAAGTTGGTGAAGATGCACGTCGCTTTCCTCCTAGTCCTGTGTGGTAGCGGTAAGTCATCACATCGTCATCAGTCGTTCCCATTCCGATGGTCCATTCTTGTGGCATAGGTTGGCGGACCATGCTCTTCTTGAATCGGGCAGAGGAGAAATCAACATCGACGTCAGAACCCTTGTGCAAACCACGAAGAATTGGTACTTCATCCTTGCCCATCTGACTAACCCTGCGACTGTGGTAACCGCTTCCGTCTTCCGATGACTGATATCCGGTGGAGTAGAGGTAGTTGTTGCCGAGGTCTTGTTCGTTGTTGTGTCTTCCATTCATGATGCTGTCTCCCGTCTCCTTATCGGTAGCGATAGGGAAGCGGTAGATAGCAGGGCCGTGAATATTGCCTTCAGAATCGGTCTTGTTATCGGAGACACTGAAGACTTCCTGCTTCATCTCGCTCTTCAAGCCCTTCCTGGTGTCCTCATGCCGATCCCGCTTCTTCTCTCCATCTGGAATTGTGATCTTCTCCTTGATCTTCACCTCCTGTCCATCACTTGTGACGAATGTGTGTTCAAGCTTTGGTGGTCGCTTTTTAAAGTAATGCTTATAGCACAGGATGGCAGTGGTCTCCAGAATGATTGCGAATATGAACGCTCCCATTACTGATCCTGCCAAGATAGGATAGCTAACCACATTGGTCGGGCAGGCACCGGCACCTTGCGCCGACACCAGCGGCGTGAAGACGAGAAGGATAGATGAAGCGAGGAAAAACTGTACTAGTGGAGCCATGATGGAGGGAATTTGATGAGAGCTATTGGAGACCGGATGTAAGTAATTTCCAGGCGATTCTGAAAGAAGAAGCAAATAGAATAATATAAATGTACTGACGTTTCATTGCACCATATCGACAACTATTACAAAAAATGGTATATATTCCCTGCAGTTTATCTATACAATCTCACAATTCCTTGCATACTTCTTATTGGTCGTTTAATTGTTTCTTCATGTCACAAAAATAAAATTCCAAACTGATTTTTCCCGAACATTGCTGGCCGATATTATTGCTTTACTTGATTCACGCAGATACTTAATACTGAAATTACTGAACATTTTAACATCCTATAACTATAACAAGATTTGAAACATATACACTGTAATTAAGTCCTTCCCCCTTTTTATATCGTGCTACATTATTTACTTAAATGATAGTAGGCAAATGATTGATGTCACCATTGATGCCTGGCCCCAAATACCATCAATTCCGAATCGTGCGAATTACAAAGAGCTGGCATTTCCGAAAGATTTGTAAAGGGAGAATTACAACGGATAGAGGACAAAAATGCCCCGCTGTAAGTCGTGTGGCCAAAAAAACACACCCTTTTTTATAAGGCCTACCCTTGCGACCGACCATAAAAATCTTGAAATCTTGTTTTGTTTTTGTTTGTTACCGTTTTTAGAGAAAAAAATATCAAAGCATTCAAAACTGAGAAATATCAGCCCAAAGAGGGAAAAAAAAAAAAAAAATTTCGACCGACCGACCGACCCATGTTTTGGCACCTAAAGGGCAATACAACATCTCTTTTTTATAAGTACATTGCATTCAAATTGAATGTTGTGTTGATGTAATTTATACGCGGTCCTTTGCAATTGGAGCATAGAGGAAGAAATGCACGAAGCCTGTTTAAAATAACCATAGTTCTATCTTACATGAAACCACACAAGATGATGATTTCAGTAAATCGAAAGTCGCATTTTTCATTCAACAATTCTCTTTGAGACATATGGAAATACAACACGATACATCATACATTAAATCAACCTTTTATTTAAATACTTTCATTGCTGACAGTGGGACATGTTTTGTTAAGCACAGTCATTTATTTCTGAAACTTAAATCACATTTCCCCCAAGCTGTACTAATATTTGAAATCTTTTCTGTCCTCATTACAAAAAAAAAGATGCATATGGATATGATAACCTAGTTCTCCCGAAAGAATATAAGTTTGTTGTTATTACACCCCCTGTATCTAATTCGGGGTATACACGATCGTCAGAGAATTAGTGTAAGGATGTAATTAACTAGGCAGTTATCTGTAAAATAAACAGGTACCTATAATATTTGTCATGCATGCAAGAGGAAGAAAAAAAGTGGAAATCGCTAAGCACTCCAACCAAACGTCATGCTAAATTGGCAACAACAAAGAGTTTTTTTTTCTACAGTTGAAGGCAAATACTTTTACACAACACAGACAGTATTTGTTAAGCAGTGGCACATGGAGTCAATTCATGCTCGGTGGAATTCTTCTATTTGCTTTAATAAAAAAAAAGGATAAATGGATGTAAATAGCACCACATATTTGGAAACAGCGTTTTAAACAGACCATATTTAACTGCATGTACATGTAAGTCTTGGGGTTTAGTGCTCAAAATCTCTATTACATGGTTGGTTTTCGTTCCACAATTTGTAATTCTTCTTCGGAATTAAAATATTAAGATGGATATGGAGGTCAAAAGCCGGGATGTTGAATTAAATGTAGATGTGCCTCTTAATGTTTCTTATACGAACATTAAAGATTACTGTACATTGTTAAAAATAAAAACGCATTTTGATACATCAAATCTGAGTCTAAAAACAGATACCGAAGGCAAATTTGTAACCCGTTTGACAGTCTTTTAAAAGTTTCAAATGATATATGGGTTTTGATATCATGAATAGGATTAAACGCACAAACGTGAATTATAATATCAAAAACATTCTTTTACCTTCATATATATTTGAGAATTAAAATCTTTAACCTTGGCCACTCAAAGTGAAATATAACCCCCAATCAATTTGTTTGCTCCCATTCATATCTTGAAGAAATGTCAACACCTCTGACACCCACAGGTGCATCTACAATTATAATATTAAGCAATTCTGTTTTACACCCTTGTGACATTTAAATTGCCACAAAAAGGAAAACCAATACTGGTCTGCCGCATTGCCGGACTAATATCAGTCATAAACAATGATTGATTTATAACTCCAAATGTATAGTAATTACATAAACGATACATGGATCATTTCTTTACACTAAGTAATGATTTAGACATTTCCGTTTTAGAATTCTTTGTAAATATTGCCATGAATGCAGTATTATATTATCTTGAAAACAATTTGATATTTTTCTAATGCGATTCATAAATTCATCTAAACTTGATCATTACTCATAAGTTACTAAAGTAATTAATTCTAATTTACATGTTTTACAAGAGGTAACCTATATATTCTTTACATCTCATATGAATGTAATGCTTTCAATCCAACTAAATCGGTTTAGCACAGCGCCAAAAGCTTGCTGCAAATGTTAATATAAAGAAATTTAGATGACTATTTCGACTCACAATGGTTCTTGTCGTAATTTTCCTTTGCCTTGTCTGGTGACAATGAATGTAATATTTATACAAAATCATGATTCGTGGAAAACTTCAGGAATCATAATGCTGGTTGTAAAGTGTAATTTTAAAAGGTGTGTCTAAGGGTGGCTTTTGGAATTTGGTTATTGAAAAATTCATTCCTTCGCCATCACTCATTCCTAACATCATGTTCGACCAGACATTCTTGCTTTCCCATTACTACATGTCTAGGTATTTATTTTTTCCTCCAAGCGTAAAGTAGCTTTGGGGATTAACCTGACGTCTTTCAGACAAAAAGTGAGAGTGCAAGAACTTCTTTCATCATATACACCAGCAAGTGCAAGGTACTTTTAGGGGCACAAAAATGCACCTTTGTTACCAAAATGTCACGAATGATTCCCCTTTTTTTTCTTCGGGACACTCTATTATTCAGTGTCGAATGTGGGCACGCGTCCAAATATATATTCAAGGAACTTGAAGGAAGGGATAAACAGGCGCCCAACCCTGACTCATATGCCTACCAATCTTCTGATATATATGTATAATAATCATAATAATAAAACTACAAGTAATTGGTTTCGAACTTTATGTACATTTACCAGTTTCCAGGCATGACAAAATATAGCTAATTTTCGCCAAAAAAAATATTGTCCATACATGGTGTACATGTACAGACAGTTCCTCACATAAGCTTAAACTGGCATCCAAAATATGAGGATTATAAATAACAGTACAGTAATATCAAGTAAGATACAAATTAATTTACATGAAGGGATATATACAGGATAATAGGCACAAATATCATTGTATTATTTTATTACGTCAAAACATAAGGCTGGTCCAATTAAAGCTAAAGGGAATATGGAATATGAAGTGGCAGGCCTGTTATGACATATCTTTCTGGTTCTCCTGCCACAATCAATCCTGCCTCAAAAAGCAGGGTTAATGGGGTGATCGAGTTCTACATGTAGATGAAAGCCTTTGATCCTGTTTTGACCATAGGCCTGCCTGGTTCCAATATGTATCCATTGTTTTCTTTTCATATAAGTTGCTCGCATAATTCACAGCCGTTGTTAACAAAAACAAACAAAATCTAGTGTATTTTTTTCATTTTTCGGGGATTTATAACCTGCAATTTTACTGGCGTAAAAATGCACACATTTACCCCTTTGAAAGCATATTATTGAAGATTTCCACTTGGACCTACATAATCACGGTCCTTGATTTATTTCATGCATGAAATTGAAAGGCCAAGAGTAATCAGTTACATAATTATAACATCACATTTTTACATGAGAATAAAAGGTAATAATTTGTGTTCACTTTTAATGGAAGAATTCCGATTCTTCCATTACAGGAAGGTGACTTCATAATCTTTTTATTTAACTCCATGTTGTGGTTTATTGTATTTGCCCACGCCTTTGTTGAATCATTTTCTATTCATCAAAACTTTGTATTGGACCGATAGCAAAAAAAGGTAGAAATATAAAGAAACAACTGACTATTACACAGGGACCAAGGACATTGCATTGAAGTTGCAACCACGCCTCTTTTTTAGGTTGCCAACTTGTTTATTAATTTTGCTAATTCGTTGTAGAACATGTAATGACAGTCTAAAATTAATTGCACAGAATCTATGACTGTGTGATATTAACATTAATTTCATGTTCGATTAGTACACGACCGTACGGATCGGAAATATATATTAATCGATACTAAAATGATAAACGGAAGACTATTGTCATTGATGTAAGTTAAAGGGAATATAAAGAAACGTTCGGCCTCCGGGAATAATAATGTCCCATCCTTGATAGTTGCAAGAGTCAAATAGTTTAACACTTGGACCTTTTCAAAGGGTGTAATATTTATGTAAGGAGGACGTGGCAAATTGGAAGAGGAATGTTTTTCTTTCTGTTTGTGTTTTTGTCTGTCCCCACTGTTTGTGAACACAATTGAAGAGTGTACGATTGTCCAAATTCTCATTACCATATAAGGAAATTTGAGTACGCGTTACCATGGAAAGTTCGCAACAATTACCATATCAAGGAGTCAATTGAAATTAAGACTCTTCGGTGACACAAGTTGGAACTTATGAGAGTCTTCATTATACAATTCGGAAAGAAAAGATTTTCTTTTCTGTATATCTCTAGACAGATATGTCTTAAAAAGTTACTTATTACTATATTTTATAACATTTATCACATTACGTGGCTAAGTAATATCTATCATGTTGATTGTTAAAAGCTATTTTTATTGATTTGTTTCTTTTTTACACTACCAGCCCTGCATCAACCATTAACCAGGTCAGTTTGCAGAGGAGGTTCGTACACTTTAATTATTATATTTCTTTTTTTTAGAAGAAAAAAAAGGATGGAATTCAAAGTGACCAAGTGACTATCACTTTTTTATATATCACCTTTCGAGTCAACCAAACTTTCACTTCGACAAGTTTGGAGTGAAAACAATGACACATTATTTAGCCAACCTGTCAATGAAATACTCCTACAACAACCTCACTTTATGACAATCAAGTGCGAGAAAGAATAAAAGGACGTGGAGCCTCAGCAAACGACACAATTGTATTTCGTCAGTCTCATTCATACAAGTTGTTGTTTTTTCGGCCCGTTGCTTTATTGTGTTGTTTCAACGTCTATTTCCAACACTATATTGTCAGAGAGAGAGGAAAAAGGGTAGTTTTTTTTCAACCGTGGGAACAGCGTGTAGGTGGACACAGGTTATGCATTCGCCTTTATCTTTATTTTATAGTTTGTTCACTCTAGCTACCTTTCGAGTGGTGTAGCGTAGGCAAAGCGTGGGCTCAGCCATTAGGGGGGGGGGGCACCTGTATTCGAGGTGGGGGCACTGGTCTTACTGGTCGGCTACGCATTATAGGATGGTGTGCGAGGGTAAAGCATCATCTGCCATCTTGTCATGTTTTTTTCCCTACCTCCCGTCCTCACTATCTCTCCCTTTCTTTATACATATAGATCAATCTCTCTCTCTCTCTCTTAATCCCCCCTCTCTCTCTATCCCTCTCTCTCAATTGTATCTCTCTTCTCTCTCTCTCTCTTCGTCGTTAAAATGCAATTACAATATTACTCTTACATAGCGCTCTTATAAACTTATAAACTTACAAACTTTAATACAATATTATGAAAGAAGTATGTCATTGTTGATCACTCATTTAAAAGGAGAGTTTGGAGACAATCAATGGAAGGGGTTGGGGCACAACTCCTGTGTCTCCCCGTCACACCACTGCACAGTGGTATCAATCTCTCTCTCTCTCTCTCTATTTATATCTCTCTATTTATCTCTCTCCATGCCTTTATCTTACTCTATTATTTTCAAATCGTTACTATGACACCGATGTGTAAGAATTACTGAATGTTTTTGCTTTCTCCTTGGGTGACAAAGCGGCAAACACACAATTATACCTCCTAATTCATAGCCAGCAAACCTTGGTGAACTTCTGACATCCCCTTTTCATATTTCAAAAATTGTATGTGTGAAAAAGTAGTGTCACGTTAATTGTTATGGTCTGTTTACCAAAATTAGCCTCAGGGAGGAAGTGAAATGTCACATTGTATTGGAATAAATCTCAACATACATCAGTTTGATATTCATGTATGAATGCATATGATGTGTGACTCATGCTATACTCGTGTTATGTACCGTCTACATACAGCTGGAATGGTGTTGACCTGTGAATCATTCTTGGTCGAAATAAGCGCAACCCTATTCTGGCTTTCAGCTAACAATATCATGTTTATGCCTTTGATTATATTGTATGTAGAGTAACACCAAATGGGAATTTAATTTCTGTATTATTATGGACAATAAAACTTGAATCTTGAACCTTTAATCTTGAATACATGTGTTGCTGTCACGGGCATGTCGGGTATCGAACCTGAGGTGCATTGGATAGGAGGAAAATAGGCTACCACATACGTACGGGGTGAGGGCATGTAGGTACCGCGGTCTCCCTACCCCAGGTTTTTAAATATTTGTTAATACGATATCAGGGCAACCGTCTTCTCTTTAATATTCTGCGCAGCTACTTTGTACAGTCATAGCTTATTTGGTGTTTGATATTTGTTTTAATAGATGACTGTATTCATATACATTCTCGTACATTAATGTTGAAAAATTAGCCATTGATGTTATGTTGTTACTATGTTTCATAATTTGTATAATTGTGTTCATTGTTTGCAATACACCTGTACCAGTGAGCAACGAATGTCCATTTTCATGGACAATAAATCAATTCAATTCAATTCAGTAGTGCACTGAAAGAACGAGAAACACACCCCATATTGTGTAATGCCCCAAAATGAGGACATTTGTGTGTCCCACCCATTTTGGGTATATCTAACTTGGGTAAGGTTTTGCCTGATAACAATAGCCTCTCACTGCATTATCGAGCACAGAAATCACACGAGTTTGGGGGAATTTAATTGCCCAAGAGCTGATCAGACAAATAACTATCATCATATATATTGGATACATTTTTACCATTTAAAAAATACAGTTTGGGTAGTGCCCAGCCATCTCTCAGAAATAGATAAAGCCTATGGGGGGTGTTTCACAAAGATCCTAAGTTGAACTTATCTCTAAGTTAGACTTAACAATTATGGAAAGCTGTTAGCATCATTGAAAATATTTTGTAAAAATTAGTTTAAAACGCATAAAATGTTGATTAAAATCATTCATATTTTCTATTATCAAGGAGATTTCATGTTCTTAATGTGGAATTTATGAACAGTGTAAAATACTTGAATTTTTTCTTTTGAATATATTTTATTTTACGGGCTACGAATGGCTCTCCATAATTGTTAAGTCCAACTTAGAGAACAAGTTCGACTTAGGATCTTTGTGAAACACCCCCAAGGTCATGTTGTAGTATTGATTAACTTAAGCCATATTTCCAACTCTCTCTTTTCATGAACGTAGGATACAAGAGATTTTGAGTGATCTTTGATCTCATTAGTTTGTCAATGATATCTTGATTTGCCGAAATAGTCTTTTTGTATAGAAAATGGTATTGTTAGATTGGATCCCTTTTTGGTGTAGACGGAGCTCATAAATTCTTGTCAACCATCCATTTCTTACAAAAATGAACTCATAAAATCAATCTTGACAAGAATTGTAATGATTTCCAGAATGATAGATGGACTATGCTTAATAAGTCTTCTGGCCACTCGTTTCGATGCAAACGTTTCTCTAGCCACCCAATGCCATCCAATAAATCATTGTCTCCCCCAAACTAAACGATCATGGGGAGATACATGTAGAGCGTTTATTTCAGAAGCTTCCATGTTGTGGAGCAGACTCCCAAAATCATTAAAAGATTAAAAGACTCTACATGTTCACCACTTTAAGAGAAATATAAAAAACAGTGTTTTCCCCTAAATAAAGCTTGTCCGTCTTATTGTAAACACCGAGTATTTTTGTTATTACAATTAATCTCTTTATTGTAAGCACATTGAACTCCATCTGCGTGAATGTTGCGCATTACAAATGTCAGCATCATCAGCATTATTATTGTTGTTATTATTATTATTATGCTTATACATGCTGAATCTGCTCATGACTACAGCCCCCCCCCCCCCATCGAAACGCCCTACTCCCCCTCGAAATAAATCATCTTTGAAACGCACCTTGTCCGGTGTTATATCAACTTTACAAAATCAAAATCATTAAATGGATGCAATAGGGGCTTGCTTCTACAAATTAATCACTCTAAAGGCGCCCCAGGATATTTTTATTCAGATAGAAAAAAATAATATGGATTACTCTTACATATCAAGTCAATGTACATAATAACCATAACCAAATATACTATGGTAAAATACTTTAAATTCCACCTGTTCACTAATCAGATCTGCGGTAGCCTTTTTTTTGTAGTCTAAACCAATGGAATATTCTAAAAGAGTCAATGCATGGTTAAGTTTGACGTTACTTCGCCAAGCGAATCGCAGAAAAAGAATCGTTTTGGGTGTTTGATTTCGATAAGCTAGCTGGCAGGAATCTATATAGACCGTCTCTTCAGTGGTGCATTAGTGCTTAGCGAGCTGGAAAATACCCAATCAGTTTATCTCCTTATTGCTTTATTCTAATGACCAATATCCTTCAATCCAGGGCCTATCAGTTTTGGGTAATGCACATGATATATGAGTAATTCAATCTGAGGAGAAATCGGAATGAAAATTTGATAACATTTGCTAAATCGACCTGAATGATTCGCACAAAAAAATGTCTAAACTGCAAAAAGTATAACACAGTCTTTAAATTACGGTATTGGTTGTAAAATTTACAGTTCCTGTACATTTCATCTTATATCATATTTTTCAAGTTGGAACACACAACATGCCAATTCACTTAGTTTTCCGATATCTAATAAATAGTTTAGTATTTCATGCGCAAGAAACGGTAATTTCCAAGGTTTCGTGTGATAGTATGAGCATCATCTGACCCTTAAATGTTTATATTAAACAGTTTGCATGACATGCTTGCAAATAAGTATCATGCATCAATAAAGGATGTAGAAATAGGGGGCTACACTCTAAGTAGTTCCTATACCCCCATGTGTGAAGGATTACATTTTTCTACACGACAAATTACAGGACTTTTTCACTTTAAACTGAATTCACAGAAAGCGATAATAATAAGTTTTACCTTTTACATTGCATTAGCCATTTACTATAATCTAAATTTTAGACAAGACCCTTAATTCATATCATAATTAATAAAGTCTTTACAAAGTTATCATTGTTTAGTAAAAAAGAAATTTGTAAAAGAAATTCCTATACCGCAGTATGAATGACACTTAAATGATAGATTTTCATCACACCTTGTGTTTTGTGTTTTTCTTGGGTATGCTTAAAAACAGGTTTGACTGTACAATGTATAAGATACACAAGTTAACTATTCGAGCACCTACATGTAGCTGTAGATGAGATGACAATTGCCTGAATATTGCGATTCACGAGAGGGTTAATGGCGGGGCTGCTACCCTGTCCCTCCTACTCGCCTAGTACCCTTATGACAGATAGTAATATACCTATTACGAGACAACGGACACGCACACACTCTCTCTCTCGTCACCTAGTTGATGTGCAAATTTTATCTCAAAAATATGCTCAGCATTTTTGTTACTTTTACAGAATATGAGGTAACATCAATACGTCACCACTTTTGCTTTTCGTCTTCTTTTTAAACTGCTTTCTCTTTCTTTATTCGTTTTGCTTTTAGTACTCAGTTATTGCAAAACGGGTCTCATTTCGAAGAAAAGAAGAGAGGGCTTTATCTGTTGGATCGGTAATTATATTCACATGAGTCGGCATAAGGCCAGACCAGTGTCTTCAAGCATGAATCGAGAGAAAAAAGGAGACCAGCCCAGCTATTCAAGGCTGTCCTCTGAGAAATGCACACACCGTGGAACTATTCATTATTAAGGGTTTAGAATGTTGAATACTTTTTTTACATTGGTACGTTAACAAAAAGTTTTCGTATATTTTAGCATTCTTTCTCCTAACTACAACAGGGAGAGACGTAATAGTTGACCCGTTTTCACTTAACTTTCGCCTAATGGTTTGGGTCGTTACATGTGTCCTAATCCTACGATAACTTTCACAATGAATAGATCAGAAATACACATCTTTGTATGTAGTTTTCTTCATAATGGACCTCATAATTTTCAATCATTTTATTATAATCATTATAAGTATAAGTAATACAAGGAGAAGAAGTATTAGAGGGAGGAGAAGAAAGTGAGCATGGAGGATAGGAATTGGAAGGAGTGTTGGAAGCGGCAGTGGTAAAAGTAGTATTGGTAGTACATGTAGTAGTAGTAGTAGTAGTAGTATAGTAGTAGAAGTAGTAGTAGTAGTAGTAGTAGTAGTAGTACATGTAGTAGTAGTAGTAGTAGTAGTAGTAGTAGTAATAGTAGTAGTGGTGGTAGTAGAAGTAGTAATAGTTGGCGGTGGTTGTGGTGGTTGTTTTGGTGTAACTTTGATATACTTTTCTCATTTCCTTCATATTATGAAAGTCAAAGTGAAATTCCTTAAATAAAAAAAACATTGGAGTAACATCATAATACAACATGCTATTCTTCATCATTTGGCAACTATAAAGATATATGTCTCGCTTGATATACACACTTTCCGGTTAAATGATCTCAAATAAGCTTCAGCATAGTTGACCTCAATAAAACCATATCAATGCAACCGAATTTACAGACGATGCCTTAATGACTCGCGACGATTTGTCATAGAAAAATATCAATCATTATTAAAAAAAGACCGTTATCACTGTCTTTACCCTTCCACAAGCACAACCAAAATGGCGTCTTTGCTCCCTCATACATGTACATGTAGACCTTATGAAAATGCCACATGAAGATTTAATATAGATCTCTTTTAATCTTCATATTATATTCATATACTTCACATTATATTATTAAAGACCATACCGGTATGATAAAACGTAAGGTCCATGTACTGTAGTTAATTTTAGTCGACAGGGGTCAAAAACTGCATGCTAGTTAATGAGCTTTCTAGAAAAAGAACCACAGCAACGTTGATTGTTATCTTCTAACATGTTATTTCATCATTTGTCTTTTCATACTCCCTGTAAGACAAGTTTACTTATGAGCACAACAAGTGGTTTAAAAGTGAAATATATGAATATTTGACTCGTCTGGCAGTGGGCACACACCGGTCCGCGTTTCACGGCATCAATATGTATTTACCCTCGAGGAAGCCCTACTACAATACATGGAATAAAGACTGTGATTGTTTGTCAATAATGATATTCGGCATCATGAAAGACGCCAATTCAGTGAAAACTGGTCAGTAATTTCAGCGATCGCGAATAATAGTTAGAGTTCTTCACAAAGATAACAATAAATACAACCCAAATCAGCGACATTCTTCTACTTTTGTTCAGGCCATTTCGAAGGCTTTTTGGCTTGGCCTGTGGGGCCAGCTAGGGTTGGGTAGATTGAAATTTTTCGTTAAAAAAAAGAGGTTTTTAATGACCCTGAGACATCAACATTTTGAGTGTGTAGAATGATTGTTGTCTGGTCCAGTGTTCACTCATAGGGGCATCCACCCAGTTTCAAGATTATGGGGGCACACATTAATCAGACTGACTTTAACAGTAATCCAACAATTTGCTCTGGACTTGATTTCAGGAAAGTATAGGGTTAAGGGTTTCAACTAGGTTTAGGTTACGTGTAGGTAAAGGGTTGGTTTTATGGTTGTTTTTAGGGTTACTGTTAGATGGCCTATACGTTTAATTTTGATCAGGGTTGAAACGCTTAATGCAGAAAATCGACCGCTGGGCAATTGCCGTAAAAGCATCGTGCAACTGAATTTTACATCGCATTGGATACGGGGGTGAATCACATTATCATTGAGTGCAACTGCCCCCAATGCCTCCGCCCACGGACTGACGCCCCCACTCACTAAAAATAAAACGAATGAGCAAAAATGGAACATACGGTAGTGTAGAGCAAAGCAATGTGTAAGTTTACTTTCATGAGATTCAGTTTAGATTCCTATTAATAAGATGTTACGGCTGGTGCGGCTAATTCAGAGAAATGGGCGAGTAGTAACTGAATGATTGCAAACAAGGAAACCTAAAAAGGTTAACTCATTATTTCATCCTGGAATCTGCAAGCCCTCTTCAAAAGAGGGCAATTCGAATTTTAACATATTCAATGTATAATTCTCATACGAAACTATTATTTAGCAGAATGAAGGTTCTTCCTGTCCAAGAACTAATATTACTTAATACTTGTATATTTATGTATCATTTCCACACTGGTAATCTTCCGCGCATTTTTCAAAACATGTTTATTAGTAATTCATCCGTTCATTCACATAACACAAGGCAAACAAAGTTATTACACAAACCCCCTGTACGTACAACCCATGCACTGAAATCATTTAGAAATGTGGGAATAAGTAAATGGAATGATTTAAACGAGGATATAAGATCAAGTTCAACTTTGTCTAGGTTTAAAGTTTTGTGCAAAAGGGAACTATTTATTAATTTGTAAAACTGGGTAGGAGTATAAGTTTTAATCTCATATTTCGCATTTTTCATGTGTTTCCTCTTCTTCCTTTTTCTTTTAAATATTCTACTCTCTTCTTCTTCTTCTTCTCTCTCTCTCTCTCCCTCCCTCTCTCTTATAATATGCTTTAAAGTACATTGCATTGTGTGTGTGTGTGAGTGGGTATGGCTGAGTGTGTTTGCAAGATATTTGTAATTGTTTTGTAATAAGTAGGAATATACATGTATCTCTTTTTTGTTTTGCTTGTTATTGCATGTTTTTATTATATTTGTATTTAATTCTATGTTAATGGGCCCCATTTACAAGCTCTGCTTCTCAGGGGTCCATAGCCTGTCATCATGTTATAATTATTGTTACAGTACCAGTGTCATTGTAAATTGTTTTTAATGATTGGCTGAATAAATTGAATTGAATTGAATAACACTTCAATGCATCTACACCCATTCCCTATCAGACACACATTGTTGAAAATGAAAGGAGACGCCCTTAAAAAATGATAAATAGTAGTGATTACATAATACAACAGTGACACAACAGAAGCAGAAATAAGGAGTTTATTTGTTCTCCTTTTTTCAGCGTAGAAGCCAAATATATTAGGAAAAAAGACCCACATGTATACATTACATGCCTAAATGAAATTATGCATTTCAGAAGCATTTTAAGATATTCACAAAATGCAGTAACATATTATTTCGTATGATACATATAATCATACATGGAGGGAGAGGGAGAGGGGGGGGGGGGGGGGGGAGAAAACGTACGAAATGGAAACTATCACAATGTATCCCATAGACACACAGATGCTAAAAGTTCTTTTTAAATGGTGGGATTAAAGCTGAATACAACATAAAAGTGAACAAAACTTTACAACACTTTGGAAGTGAGAAAAGTATTCACCTTTTTAAAAGTGAAATGTCATGAGTGCGGAGGAGGCAAAATAACTCTTAACCTTATTATTCTCAAGATTGTACAGCTCTTGCATCTTTTAGAAAGAAAATTTACGAGACGTCTAAAATAACTTTCACCACAAATATTTATTCAATTGCTTTGGGAATGCTCATTTTAAATTCGGGACAATAATAACCACTGTTTAGCAAAACATCTACACCCATTATTGCTTGCTAATACTGCTTTCCACTCCAACGCATCAGCTATTATATGACTAGAGAAAGAGAATGGGCCAACTAAGTGCTTTGCGTGGTTTGAAGACGGATAATCCTCTCTATTCTGCATTCATTGGTAGCTTTTGGGCATGACAAACTTCTAGATGGAGAGTCATGATAGAAGAATGGGATTAGCGAAATCAAGCGTGTAATTTATTACCAACATTTCTTCCAAATCAAAGTTCCTTTTTCGGAGATAAGGCGTTTTTAAATTAGAATTAATAGCTTTGACATCTTGCGTTTCATAAATTTCCATATTCCTTCGATTTTGTAGCGCCACTTTTCCATTTCAAACAAAATAAATAAAGTACACGGGATTGCATTGCACATAGTA
This sequence comes from Strongylocentrotus droebachiensis, assembly GCA_035222895.1. NCBI lineage: Eukaryota > Metazoa > Echinodermata > Echinoidea > Camarodonta > Strongylocentrotidae > Strongylocentrotus > Strongylocentrotus droebachiensis. Next base: position 14,266 of record JAVYIG010004350.1, on the reverse strand, counting down.
AAACAATGAAACATTATATCTGTAAATTGGTCCACAGTGTACAACAGGCATATAAAACAGGTTGGTCATGGAGGGAACTGCTGAAAAGCAGGGCTTGTAGATTGCATCCCCCTATAACTTATAGTTGCAAAAATAGTATATCAATAATAAGGGAGCGCACAAATACATAAACCAAATAGACATATAACATAGAACGAGTGAAAGGGACAGGGGAGGAAGGGAGACAAGGAACGAGAGAGGGTAGGACTCTTACCTATAAATACAATAATAGTTTACTGGTTTGTATTTTTCTCCAGCAAATGAGGAATTGTGTGAGCTATCTCTAGAATATAATGATGCATCATTAGAGAAATAAATTAGATTTATTTTCCTCTTTTTTTTTTTACGTACACTGTAATGACACTTCTAAATCTAGACTAAGCTTACATTCTACTACCCAAAAAAAATCCTACTATGAATTTCTGATATTGTATTTCGATAATAAAATGCCCTTAATTGTGTCGAGAGTGACAAAAGTAAATCAATGTCTTGCCGAGTGACGTTACTACCGTGGCAAGGACTCGAAATACATGGGAAATACTTTGATCTACAATCATCTGACTTATCAACTAAGCCAAAACACCTATCAGTGTTAATATTACTGTATATTATTTTATTATATTACAGATCATCAGTGTTTATATTATATATTATCTATCATCGTATTATATTACATTCAGTGTTTATATTCTATACAGTATTTACCAACATCATCGGTAACAATCTACACCTGTACATTTACTTCGGTATTAAGGTTTCACGTAGTTTTCCTAAGGTTCATTTTTCTGGAGGTTCAGTAAAAATTACAAAGGTTTGTTATTCTGAAGAGGGTTCGTAATTCAGAAGGCTTATTTTTTACGAGGGTTCATTATTCAGGAAATGAAATAGTACCCTTTAATCGAAGTGGTTAACTTTTAAAACAAATCAAACACATGAACATGCAGCTCGAAAGCTAAAACTGCTCAAGTTACAAAAAGTAATGTCCATCAATATGATGTCCTAGTCGAATTGTTCCTTGACTTGAAATGCAAAGCTCATGGGTTCGATTCCCGACACGACATTAATCTCCTACCCAGGAGATTACTATTATGATAAAAAATCACAATAGTATCTGATAAAAACAACATTTAAATATTGAGATAAACATGTATACATTTGATATGAAATAAAAATGAAGCAATCACGTCTAAAATTCATATTATTACAAGCATCAATCCTTTTCGGAGTTATGAATCCCTGAAAATAGAACCTTCGGAAAGAAAAACGAGGCCCCTGCTTTTGAAATGTATAGTGTGGGTGTCATTATACGGGAATCCAACAGACCAACCAAGCTGCTTTAGCAAGGTAGCATGGTGCATTTAGTCGCAACAATACACACATCCGACACTAATCCGTCCTATATGCCCCTCTTACTGAATAGAACGGGGGTGTAAACACTCATTAAGATTGTTTGTGATTGTCATACTGGCGACGAGAAGTCATATGTGAAGTAACTTGGAATTTTTCATCTAAACAGAACAAAATGTATAGATACTGTTCACATGTATAGATGTGTGTTTGTTTTTTAGGAAAGCGAAAGATGTGAGAAATAGAGACATTAACAAAGAGAGGGGGTCCCGGGGAGGGGGTATAGAGAGAATGACGGAGAAAGAGAGAGAGAGAGAGAGAGAGAGAGAGGGAGAGAGAGAGAGAGAGAAGGGAGGTCCATGTATAGGCATAGAGAGACAGAGAGAGCATAAGAATTACAAGAACTTTTTGACATTTAACAAACACAGACGGGGAAGAGGGTACAGGTATATACAGTACAGTAAGATGTGAATTTACAATAAATTATGTACCTAAATAAAATATGATTTTTAGATAAATTGACTTTGAAATGGGCATGGGAAACAGTTATCTACATTCTCTGACTTTCCGCCCTGTATTTGATGAAAAAATAGCCCCACCCCAAACCGTCCCCGTCTTTGGAAATAACGAAAATCAGAGAACCCCTTTCGCCCAGCAGAGGGTTATGGTTTAGGACTTGGAGTGAATACCACATTTTAAGAGATCAAATATTATTACTATTATTATCACTATAATTATTGTTATCATTTGTACTAATATTCCTATCATCATCATCATCATCATCATCATAGTGATTGCCTGAAATAGGAAATATATACTCTTAATAACAGGTACGTTGTAGTCAATTAATTAATTGATGAGGTGTAAACACATAAACAAGCAATGCAACATAATATAAGGCACGCAGTCAACCATTAAAGCGATGTTTTTGTTCCATAATGGTTTTTGCAATTTTGACATATTTGTTTGCTGATAATTATTTCTCGCTCAATTAAAGATCTAAAAATTACTGACCTTTAAATGTGTATTGAAAAGTGCCGTATCAATTTTCGGCACTTTTTTTTTTTTTTAGATCTAGAATTCGCCTCTCCATTTTCCCCAATACAATGGGGACAAATTTCATCGATATTCTATCAGATAAGAATTTCTTTCGCAAGCCCGCTCCTTTTTTAAAAATATTTTACATACAACAGTTGCTGCAAGTAAATTCAGCTTCAGGCGTACATGTATGCTGTAGCCCTCCTGCATCGAATTTATGATTTGTATGGATTCAGCATGATAACTATGTTTCATATATACATTTTACAACTATGCTCGAAATATACTATACTAGAGAATCTGTATGGAAATTTAATTATTGGATGCTTGAAAAAGAAATTAAATAGAAACCATTAGAATTCAAATTCGACTTTAACTTCATGTATACTTCATATCAATATGGTGGTGGAATGGCGCTGGTGCGGGCCAAGTAATCTGGAGGAGAATGATGGATATATTTAGAGCTAAATTCCCTTACTTATCAACAAGGAATAATTAATGATAAATGGAACAGAATGGGCAAGTTTAATTCGGGTTTCTTTAGAATGTAAGTAACAAACTATGTCCGCATTATATTTGGTGTATAAATACAATTGATATCTACTCTGTTGACAATTTATGGGGTGATATAGCTCTTCCCTGTGGAAAAGACCTGGGGGTGTTTCACAAAGATTCTAAGTCGAACTTAACTCTAAGTTGGACTTAAACATTATGGAGAGCCATTTGTAGCCTTAAAATGAAATATATTTCCAAATGCAAAATTTAGGTATTTTTGACTTTTGATGGATTCCACATCAAGAACATGAAATAGAAATTGATAATAGAAAATATGAATGATTTGAATCAACATTTTATGCCTTTTAAAATAACTTGTACAAAATATTTTCAAGGATGCTAATGGCTTTCCATAATTGTTAAGTCCAACTTAGAGATAAGTTCAACTTAGGATCTTTGTGAAACACCCCCCTGAACACACATCGCCCTTTCTCGCAACTGTACAACCACTGAATATTGTCCTCGTCAAAAGTCCAATGAAAGAAAATATTTGCCAAGGAGATGCCCAGCTTAACCCGTCCTTTGGAGGATTTCCAAATACCATCGAAACTTCTATCAATACTATACCAACTTCCATTCCATTTACAAGAACACCCATCTGAAGTACTTTGATGCCTGGCTTTATTTGAACGACCCTCAAGTCAAACACAGTTCGGGACACTTGTGTCTGTATTTTGATTTGAAGAAATGCGGGGATGTCAGAACGGAAAAATAAATCTATTCAGGATTATTTATACAGTGGGGTGTCATTGGAAGTTTGATTTGTTTTGGAGTGGATGTGTGTGCTTCTGTGTGGAATATTTGCTTGTGCAGATTTGATAAGCCTCCTTATAAGTGTCCTTAGCATTCTGTCACCCAAATTTAGTACCAAGTGGTGATAAAGGTTTTGCTCTCAATTTTGAGTTTTAAACAAAATTCATGAAAGGTGAAAATACATCAGATACCCTTGCAATGATGTAAAATTTGTCCGGAATCCCGCCTCTCCCAGTGTAATTTAACTTGTATTAGAACTAACGAACAGCATTGATAAACCTCCTAATGGATTGTTTTAGCTTATTGTCATACCAAGCCTATCTATACAATGTAAGTGGACGTTTCAAATAACAGAGGGGGAGGGGGAGGAATTATCTAAAACACTCGATATTCCATGTGCTCTACACTAGCTCCTATCATAATTGTGTACAGTGAATTTAAATATCCAACTACCAGGAAGTTATTAATATCGTCAAAAATGTTGTGAGAAGAATATAATTGGACTCTTTACTTCATTGTTTGAAGCTTGCCATAATAGCACAAGGGATTTTAAGAGAATAATGTTCATAGAAAACACTTGATTTATCAAGGATATACAATTACAATTTCAAACAAGTATAGACCCGTGTTTGAGTTATTCAATGGTTTGGAGCGAACGAGAATTAAATGAAGGTTGATAGCAACAGGTTACCTCTGAATGCAGTGAACATCTAACATTATATCCCATGCGTGGGCTGCATGTGCATACAATAATTTACCTTTCATGTGCTGTAACATTAACGTCACGTGGTACATAATTATAAAGGTCATATACAGCTCAGTGAATAATAACAATATGGGTGCAACGATAGCGACTTCTATACTTTAATGTTCCTTTCTTTGAGAGGCTTCTGATCGTTCCCATCTTTTGTGTGGAGTATTATTATGATCATTCGATTAGTGACGCTGAATTCACATGAATAAAGGTCGTAATCCATGAATAATTATGTTCATATTTTGAAGATATAACTCGCAATACACAAGAAGGTTTAATATGTTTTTACGTTACCTGCTCGGCATGGACCATTAATCAGGTCAAGTCCTTGGCTTGTATTACTATGCTCTCCGTTTTCTTCATATGCCTTTGTCATATAATGTCTCTGTTCCTTTACTGCTGATGTATTAATAAAGTGATGTACCAACCCTATGTAAAATCTTTACAATAGAAGATGCTCCTTTTTTTAACCTACTGTACACGTACTAAAGGTTTGTCGGACAAAATAAACAACGTGTTCATGCAATATATTTGAAGTTAGGACTCGCAACACATCAGTTAACTACACTTTATAACATAATTAGCTACTGATGCTCACAGTATTACAGGAAGTCTGTCTGACATAGCAGCAACGCATGATAATGATGAAGATAATAATGATTCGCAATATTTATATTTATATTTCTGTTTTAGGAGACCTTTAGGGGTCTGGTGCATGGATGGGCATTATAGAGACTACAGTTAGTCATATACATGTAGGACCAACATGAAAATCAAATTAATGTATGGCTTCTTAGTCCATCATTTTTTTGTCTTCATTTTTTTCTTTCTGTTTGGTATGAAAAGGATATACACTGTCAAAATACACAACAACGTGTCAGGACACTGCAAAATTTTTGTGTAATAACTTACACAACAGTTGGGTGGTGCACTCCTTACACAGGGGTTGTGTTAAGTTGTGTAAAAAAAGAAAGCCCTTGTGTACGGAGTGAACCACCCAACTGTTGCGTAAAGTCGTTTACACGACGGATTCGCAGTTACAAGTGTCATAAGTTCAATCCAAGACGCGGAACTATTGCCATTTGGCAAGACATCAATTAACATTTGCCACACTCTACCCAGGTGTTAAAGGAATCCCTTGAATACTATGAACATCAAAACCGGTAGCTTAGCTGGGGCAAGGTTTTTATTAGCCTATCCGATATCGGATATGCTAGGGTTATATTGGCATGGTTGGACGCCGAGAATAAAACCACAGCGTTATAATGTTATGAACGCTATCAACATATCCATTAATAGAATAAATATTTCTTCACTTGTACATGAGTATGAAGTTATTCATAAGTACGTTACGTGGATCGATTATTCCCTTACTACTTAAAAGCTAGAAATAAGGAAACCATTTCCCTGGTAACTCGGTCGCCGAGATTTTCGAGAAATCGCAAAAGTTGCAATGAATTAGAAACTCAAGAGAAATTACAAAATTCTATACCACGTCCAGAATACTTTATTCAACACAGGAACTCGCTCATTGCAAAAGGTGACGGACAAGCTAGGCTATTGACATGGTAATAGGTTGATACTTCGAAGCCTTTGCCTTCATGTTTAGTATAGGCTTAACGGTATAATAGAACGGACGTCGGACTGTTGTGTTCCATAAGCCTATTCAGATGGATAATCCTATCGTTCACTGGACACACTAATACTATAGGTCTCTTCCTTTTGTAACAAAAATAAGTGCATGCATTCCTGCATGCATTCCTATTCACGGGTTGCTTATAGTTGATCTATATTCGGGCGTGCATGCTCGGCCTCGACATTCAACATTCTACATGTTGCAGACATAATAATATGAAGTAGTAGTACACAAATTATGTGTTTTGTTCTGTGAAACAATGGACTCTAAATGTCTCCGATAAGAGTTTGGACACAAAAGTTGAAAGCAATATCTCGGGAGTTCCGAAATACCTCTTTTCCATAGTTATCTTACACTCTATATTTGCACAGTAATATGTAAATTTGTCAGTTGTCATATCCCGCACCTCCACTTTCCACCCTCTCTTCTATAAGTTACTTCTATTCACATTACTACAGCTTACGTCTACCCCCTTCTCCCCATATCTCTCTCTCTTCTGCTTTCCCCTTTTACCTCTCTCTCCCTCTCCTTTTCTTCTTCTCATTCTTCTTCTTCTTCTTCTTATTCTACTTCGGCTTTCCTATTATCGTGAAGTACAGTCGACTACCGGTTGCATGCATTGCGTTGCTTTAGTTTAAATATATTACATAGTTCCATGAGCAGCTCTTTTTGTTGGTACCTCCCACTCTCTATCTTTATACCATTTTCTCTAGCATTTGCCCTTTACTTTAAGGGAAATCCTGTTTCATAATACTGTTCCATAAGACAAAACTCGCAAGGGGATATTTTAGGCGGGGTGAGGTTTTCTCCACACATGGTAACATTATGTTTGTTTAAGGCGTGTCTCATCACAGTTTGATACATTCATGACATTACATTATATTTTCATAAGAAATACAATATTAACATGTAAAGTATATGATTGTTGTATGTGCTGAAACATTAGGCTGCATCCTCAGAAAACGTTTAAACTACCGACACATTATAACATGGTTCGGTATGTCTTAAAAATGGAACTCCGAAATAATCCCTCATGATGTTCTCACTATGACTCTCTCACGTATTAAAGTTTCGCAGCTAAGCATAATATCCAGTATTTACCTGTTATGAATGCAAGGAACGGCGATCCAATGGCTTGATGTAAAGCTCAATCTCTCCTATTCACATGTATTGTACACCTGATCAAGCATAATCCTTCAATCATAGTGCACTGTTATGAGCTCCACACAAAAGTCACGATAAAACAGCTTTTCCCGACTTCGTGTATGAATCTCGCCTACCACAAACGTTGAAACAATGTCCTTAAATTACGACATTTCTGATCATGATGTTTCCATAGTGTTTAGATATCAAAATCAGATTTAGAATGTAGAACGAAGACGGTATATAGTGTCTGTAAAGTACGTCTGCAATATGCGTGGTCGCGACACTTTCTGAACGCTGCCGTCACGCACAGTCTGAGGAATTGTTACCAACTTATGTGACTAGTTATGCATGACACTTTGCTTTTCATACAATTGACCAATCAGCTTGCGAGTTGGTCTGAGCTATGCTAGGTAGGGCTGTGTGCGTTCGGTGCTCCGGTGTGGAATAATGCACGAACGAAAAAAGAGAAAAGAAAACGGGAAGGTACAAACTCTGATATCTATTCAGTGTAGCGAAATCACTGCACTGCAAATAAGACTTTTTTTCTTCTTCTTATGGGGTCGTGCTTGGGTGGATAAGAGTTCCTTTATTCATCTTTTTGTGTTTTCGTAATGCGAAATTAAAAACCCTCTGGCTAAAGTCAAATTTGTGGGTCAAATGCATTGCTTTGAAAAAAAATAGTGCGAGATTAGAAACGGATCAGAGGTGAAATTTTGTAATTCGTTTTAGATTGATGGTTTTTATAGTTGAAAGACCAGGCTTTGCTCTTGTCAAATTATTTAATGGAATAGATATGATTTTGACAAAAAGGTCAGATGATAAACCGGTACCTGTCATTGGCTTTGACAAGTTACTTTTAAACTTGCAAATATATCAAATAAGTGATTACTGACCGTTATTTACCAGCAAGAGTTTTTGATGTTGTTGTTCCAAGATAACCACGTTCGTCATTTTTTACTGTCTCTATTTAGTTCGGTCATATTGATTTTCATTCAATTCAATTCAATAAGGGTTTATTCAAAATGACATTCTTGCAGCCGAAGCTGAATTGCACGGTCATTTACAAGGTAAAATACATCATAATGGTAAAAATACAGCATTATACATGTAAACATCAAATATCAATTACATATAAAAGGATAATGTACTAGATACATTCATACGTATAAAAGGCAGCATCATTAAACATCACAACAAATATAGGATATACATGAAAGTTACTTGTATGAATAATAAATGCGTACACAATAATGGGAATAAGGCTATTCTTCAATCGATTGGTTTTACGATCAAATTGAGAATATTTCTGAACATTTCGTAGATTAAAATTAACACTTCTTTGACTTGAAAGCAATAAAGAACAACATTCATGCTTTTCTAAATCAATGGAGAAAAATCAAAACAAAGTTTATTCCTACGTTCTTCCAATGTTAATAAATTGCACAATTCTAAAGCATGATTACATGATTCATAATAAAGTCCCAAAATAATTCTACATGCCATGTTCATGTTTATCTGTTTGTTTACATTATTTTGCTGATTTGATTTATATACAGTGTGAGTCAAAAAAAAAGTTTACACCTAGAAAATTGTTAATTATTTTATAAATCATCTATGAACAGTAAATTATTATACATCTTATGAAAGAGTGTTTTATCCCGAATCATTTAGTATAATTTGTGTGTGGTATGTGTTCACGCTTAGATGAACATGAGGCTTTGTTTGCGAGAGTGCAAAAATCGACTTGCGACCCCCCCCCCCCCCACCCCTCTCTTATAATCATTTTGATCCAAGTAAACTCTTGTTAATCGAACAAGGCTTTCCATGGTACATAACACTTCAATTACACCAGAATTTTTGAGCTCCCCCCTCCACCTTGCGCATAATATGTTGTATGCAGTGCATTTTATATTTTGTCTAAATAAATTGCATGGAATTTATCATTTTATATTGTTAGTAGGACCATCGAATTTGAGCTCCAAAGCTCAAATTCCGCGTTTACTAATCGCTTCGAGCAATCTAAGCGTGCAATGATTTGCAATTTATCTCCGAATGTTTACTTTAACATCACATCAACAAAAACTTGGAATCTTTCTTTTCATGCAGCAATGCCACATGCAGCTATCAAAATAAGCGAATGTTTATCGAAAAACGTGATATAATATTCACACGTTTCGCAGAGCAAATCTCCTGTAACGGCGATGAAAGCTTTTGTGCCTAAAAGAATTTAGAACTGGGTACGGCAAACACTAACACCTAAACCATTCAATATTGATTGCGCTGTCAAAATAAGTTCCTTGGCTTCTGAACAAAACTGGTTGATGTGGTAACATGTGCCCAAAGCATTCATTTGAAGGAAGGTCCACTTAAAGCTGATAGATCGTCTATTTAAAACCAGAAGGTCGTTAAACATGTGTCAAGGTATATTGTTAAGCGCCCTTCTGGTACCAAACAGACGATAAGTAGAAAATGTATGTAAAACACTGCTACCTGCAGTATATACCAAATAACTTGTGTGGTAGTAGCTTAAGACCAAGTGCGTTGCACATGGATAAGGTTTTTAATACAGCTCACGCTTGCCAGCTAAAGAAACTAGCCAAATTTGTTAGAATAATTATGTCATATTTTTCAAAAGAGTCAAGGGTAGATGGTAATACTGTAAAATAATGATAGCTCACAAATAAACAATCTTTTTAGGCACACTCGAAGCGGTAGAAGGGTGAATTGCCCAGTTCGCCTTGATTTGTAAATATGTTTATTTGTTCATAATTATTATCACATGTTTATTATTGTTCATATTATCACATGTTTATTATTGTTCATATTATCACATGTTTGTCTTTGTTCATATTATCTTATTATGTTTATCTATTTTCATGTTATCACATGTTTATCATTGTTATACTATTGTTATATTGATACTATATTGTAAATATGTTTGTACTCTCATACCCCGAGAGGGGGTCGATAGAATCTTACAATCTTACAATCGTACACGGGCATCCTGCCAACCCGACACACCTGTCAGAATGTTAGTAATGATTTTAGTAGACTTGATTGGATCTCGCTTGTTCAATTATCTTTTGCTCATTTAGAACACAATATAAACACGGTGAAATTGTGCTTAAAACTATTTAATAACATTATAGGGATTTACACTGGAAAGTGTCAATCGAAAGCCTTCCCGATATTTGTTATACATAATGGAAATGAGTCTGTTTTTCTTACTTTTGTTATCCACTTGCAAAACCTGCATTCATGACATGCTATGAAGAATAGAGGTGATTAGGTATTGATTGAAATTTTCATTTGGTGACATTTCATTTGGTGTTTTCGGTTTTTAATTTACATAAATCGATTTCCCTTATTTTCTTACTGCCTCGAACGTTAGTGAAGAGTGTATCTAACTCACACGATACGTGTCAAATAACACACAACATGGCAAGTTGCATGGGATTTACAAGCATGCACTTCGGTGTTACTTTTTCGTCATTTAGAAGTGGAAAAAAATAATTTTGACGCCCCTCCACAGCTAGTGAACCCGTCGAAGCTTTTCGAAGCTAAACTTGACAATTCACGAGTCAGAAATATCATTTCATAATGCAGTGGACAGGGTTTAAAATGCAATCATCGAAACTGAACAAATAAGTGACAATATAAATTCAAGCAATTGTTTGTGGTGCGTTGGCAAATATATATTTTTACTTACACAGTCACGGTGAAGGCACAGGTTGGGAATACCCACGCATTATACAATACAGAAAAAAAAAGAAAAAAAAGTTAACGAATTTTGAACAAACCATTTTTGTTTGTTTACCCTCTCTCTCTCTCTCTCTTGTTCTTTCTTTTGCTCTCTTTCTTTCCCTCTCTTTCTCCCTTTCTCTTTACCTCAATATGCTCTCTATCTTCTTTCATTCCCTGACCCATTTTTTGTATCCATTTTCTCTCTCCCTCTCTCTCCCTGTCTTTCTTCTCCAAATCTATTACATTCATATCCTCATCTCTTCACAATTTATATTTTCCTCTATCAGTTTATATCCCTTATTGGGTTTGGTATCTTCTAGTTCCACTGACTCTCTCTCTCTCTCTCTCTCTCTCTATATATATATATATCTTTCTCTCTCTCTCTATATATATATATATATCTCCTATCCTCTCCTATCGCTTTTCTTCGCTCCTTACTCCTTCTCGCACTCAAGCTGTACTATATCCTCCCGACCTCCCTCTCCCTCCCCTTCCCCCTCCCTCCCTCCCTCTCTCTCTCCCTCTCGTTCTCTCTCTCTCTCTCTCTCTCTCTCTCTCTCTCTCTCTCTCTCTCAGTCTCTTCCCCTCCAAACACTACCAACCATGAACCTGTCTCCTGAATTCCACTTCTTTTATTATGTGTGAAACCAAACCTCAGTTCCTTTGTGTTCTCAATTCAATGCTACAGCAGTTTTCAAAACAAACCCTTCATTGCCGGTGCCCTTCTATGATATTTTATGGAGGCTCCTCGCCCACGTTCAAAAATACCATGCCAAAACATTGCAAGGTGCATGTATTCTATCCTTGACGTTTCTCTCCGCGCCCTTCCCCTTTACTCTCTCTCTCTCTTTATTTCTCTCCTCCCTCTCCCTACCCGTCTGTTTCTATCCTCCCCTTCCCTTTCACTCTCTCTCTCTCTTTCTATTTCTCTCTTTCTTTCTCTCCTCCCTCTCCCTACCCGTCTGTTTCTATCCTCCCCTTCCCTTTCACTCTCTATCTCTCTTTCTATTTCTCTCTTTCTTTCTCTCCTCCCTCTCCTTACCCATCTGTTTCTATACTCCCGTTTCTCCAGCACTCTTGAACAAGACAAGTGTCAAGGAATTCTGGCGGCGCTTCGCCGTATTGATAAAAGTGTTGACTTGTATTTCTTCCCTGTCGCGGTTTTTGTCAAAGCATTCTATACACTTTAACACAATCTGTCATTTGGTGTGACATAGAATTTGTCCCGGCTGGTGACTTGAGCCGGTGTGACCGCGTAGAATGTTACCCGCACCGATCGTCCGCCTATTAGAGATCGATCGAGAGCGGACGATCGGTGCGGATTTTATCCGCGCAGAATGTCCGTGTCGGACATTCCGTGCGCGCCTCAAATGTCCGACGGACAATCTGTGCGGAAGAGGTCTCGCACCAATAGTCCGCCTGCCGCACCGAATGTCCGTACTCTAGTCCACACGTATACATATTCAATACAAGTATAAATTATTATACTTAATGAATGAAACGACTGGACAACCCATATTCAGCTTTGCCAGCTTGCTAGGGATGACACTACAGGTCTTCCCGGCGCGGATCAAGGGGGGGGGGGGGGGGAGGGCCTTGACCCCCAACCGCCAACCAAAAATGAAGAGAGAGAGAGAGAGAAGGTAAAGCGGAGAGTAAGGGAAAGGAAGAAGAGGAAGAAGAAAAGAAAAGGGAAAAAAAAGGAGATCGGGGGCGAAAGGCCTTCGCCACCCCCCCCCCCCTTCAGCAAAAGAGAGAGAGAGAGAGAAGGAAGGAAAAATAAGGGAAAGGGAAAGAAGAGACAAAGGGAAACCGTGAAGAAGAAGAAGAAAAAGGGTAAAGAAGAAGATCGGGGGGGGGGGGCGAAAGGGCTTTGCCTCACAGGCTGTTGCCCCCCCCCCCCCTCCAGCAAAAAGAAAGAGAGAAGGAAGAGAAGGGAAAGAAAAAGGGAAAAGAGGAGATAAAGGGAAGAAAAGAAAAGAAGGGGGATATAAGTTGCAGTTTTCCCGCCAACAAGTTGGGGATCGGGGGGGGGGGGGCAAATGGCCCTTGTCCCCCCCCCCTTCTACAGCATACTTAAAAGAGAGAGAAAAGAAGAGAAGGGGAAGGGAAAGAAAAGAAAGGTACGGGAGATCAATTGTGATTTTCCCACCAACGCGGTGTGGATCGGGGGCGAAAGGCCTTCGCCTGCCCTCCCCTGGCCCCTCAGCAAACAAAAAGAGAGAGAGAGAGAAGCAAGGAAAAGAAGGGAAAGGGAAAGAAGAGAGAAGAAGAAAGGAAGAAGAAAAGAAAAAGGGGTCCGACCGGGCCTTGCCGCCCATGCTGTTGCCTCCCCCCCCCCCCCCGCAAAACAAGAGAGAAGGAAGGAAAGGGAAAGAAACAAAAGAAGAAAAGAAAACAAGGGATATCAGTTGCAATTTTCCTGCAAACAAGATGTGGATCGCGGAGAAAGGCCTTAGCCTCTGCCCCCCCCCCCCGACCACCCCACCCCCTCCCCGCCCAAAAAAAAGAGAGAAAGAATGGAAAGGGAAAGAGGAGAGCCAAAATGGAACACAAAAGAGAAAAGGGTGAAAAGAAGCAGAGATCAGTTGCGATTTATCCCACCAACATCGTGTGGATTGGGGGAGGGGGCGAAAGGCCCCTGCCTCCCTCAGCAAACTTAAATGAGAGAGAGAGAGAGCGAAGTAAGGGAAGGGAAAGGGCGAGAAAAAAAAGAGGAAGAAGAAAGGTAGGGGAGATCAGTTGCAATTTGTCCCGATTTGTACCCCTCCCTCCCCCCCCCCCCCCCCTCAGCAAAGAGAGAGAGAGAGAGAGAGAGAGAGAGAGAGAAGGAGAAGGGAAGTGAAAGTGAAAGAGGAGAGAAAGGGACAGAAAACAAAGAGGAAGAAAAGAAAAGGAATTAAGGAAGATCAGTTGCGATTTTCATTGGTTCTTCTATCATCATTGTACAACTATCATTGTACAAATGTATTTATATATTCATTTATTTATTCCTGTTTGATAACAAAAATATGAATATAAACTCACAACAGCAACAAAATTAAATGTAGAAGGAAACTATCTTTCTGGGAGCAAGAAGCGCAAAAATGATCATGCATTTGCATGTACATGTAAGTGTATCATTAATATCATTCATATTGTTTAATTACATCTTGTGAAATAGTATGCATTCAAGCTTTTGGGATTTTTTTGTTGGTGTATTTGTATGAAAGAAAGCATTTTGAGCTTATAATGCACATGTTGCAATTTCAGGT
>JAVYIG010004349.1:99435-164991 GCA_035222895.1 Strongylocentrotus droebachiensis | reverse complement strand
CAACAAGAATTAAAAAAGTATTACCAGAAGTTATTTGGATTGATCAGGTGGGATATCTAAAGAGCAGAAATAAAGGTGAAGCTATTCGGTTAATTGACGACATGATCTTTCATACAACTCAAAATAAGATACCTGCTTATTTGTTAGTGATAGATTTTGAAAAAGCGTTTGACTCGGTTTCACACATGTTTTTAAAAAAGGTCTTAGTAGCCTTTGGTTTTGGACCGATAGTTTGTAAATGGGTGAATAATAATGTATAATAAAGCTCAAAGTTGTGTTTTTCAATGGAAACGTATCAACTGGATATTTTTCTTGTTTATTTTAACAAAATAATTACAATAATATCATTATTTTATGTTGTACATGAGAAATAAAATCATTTGAATCTTATATCTTGAATCTCAAAAGTGACCATTAAAGGGGCTATTTTCCAATCGTTATTATCAGCAAAGGAGATTTTGAAGTGCCTATTAAATGTAAAACTGTGATCTGGGCCCTGTTTCAATAATAAACTGTTAAATTTCGCTCCCAGCCAATCAAATTCCACGATTTCAGTAGCTTTGAAACAGTCATTGTAACTTATTATTCCTAACAGGTTTTATGCAACAGGGCCCTGGTGCTACACAAAGTGGTCAAATTGACCCCTAAGAACAATAATTTGGTAATTTCGGTCACATATTGGCCCAAAATGACTATTTACATTGATTTTTATCCAAAATCAGGGCCAATATTTTGATCATATCAAATGAATAGTGGGATTTGACATCCGAATTCAATATAAAAATGTGTGCTGATCTCAAAACGATTAATTCCATTTAATGGATTTACACAGTTCGGACCACTTTGGTTATTTGGTAATTTCGATCGGTGATTTGCGTTTGGCCGCGCTAAACTGATTGAAGGATGTCGATCCGCGAGCTAATTGATTGTAAATCCAATCTTTTACCCCAACACATTACTTTGGAAGCTCGCATTAGAACATCAAGTGACCTACCAATAACCATCGCAATTTACTTATAATAATTTTTTTCCTCAATTTTGAGTACAACTAAATTCAATCCATCATTATTTCGAAAGCTTCGGAACAAGAAATGAGACAAATGAAGTATTAATCCCATCGAAATTTTATTGAAAATGGGAAAAGTCAACAACTCGTTTTTTTTTTTTTTAGCAGACAGGTTTCAAATATAAACGTGGCAATGGCCTAGTTTTGTTTCTTCTTCCTCTTCAAATTGATGATGAAGGGCTATGTGTTATGAACGCCGGCGTAAACAGATTGCCCCTAAGCAAAATGAGGCATTTTGTTCATAACCCAGTTTATTTATGTTGTTGTTGATTAGTCGTTGCTTGTGGAAATGCAACTTAATAGGGTTATTGGCCTGTTTTCTTTGGTATTAACGCTCGAAGGAAGTTACATACAGTCATGTAGCAATAGGAAGTACGGGGACACGTTCCCCTCCCCATCTAATTGTGTTGAAAGAGAGGAAACTGTAAAAGAGAGAGAGAGAGAGAGGGGAAGAGAGAGAGAGAGAGAGAGAGAGAGGAGAGGAGAGGGGGAGAGAGAGAGAGAGAGAGAGTGATGTTCACATCAGGGGAGTAATGGAAATGTAATACTGCCGAAATTCATGTTTAAAGTAAAATGTGAACTCATTCAAGGAACACCTATAAGCTTGAGGTCCTTAATTGGTAGAGTGAGAACAAGGCTTTTTGTTGTTGTAAAGGAGGCCTTGAGAACAGGAGCTCATGCAGTAAATATAGAACATGATTCACATAGAACATGGCAAGATAAGTGTATTCTCGTAGTTGTAATATGGAATATTCATTTTGAACTTCAAACAATATGAACTAAAAGATCTAGTTAGTTGCATTATAAATACGCCTACTGAATGAATGATGAATTACTGTATAATAACAATCGGCTGTATCAAGAATCGGCTGTTTGTATATCTTACTTCTAAAGGAAGAAAGAATATTAAACAGTTCATCTGGGCTTTAAATTAAATATATCCCAAGTTCTGTATCATTTTTACTTGGAAATTCGAATTTTTCTCTCAATCCAGATAGATCCATCGAAATTGGTGTATATGTATTGCAATATGTCGAAGGTGCCATTTATTTCATTAGTAATGTCCCTCGATTGGTTAGACTTAAAATATTAATGAGATTCACCAACTGCTATTAAAAAAAGCGGCATACACTTAGAGTTAATTGTTTTTTGGTGTCGACATGTCATTATTCTTCAACGATATCAGCGTTAGCGTGGATTTAACTTAATTATCAAATGATATATTTGGAACAAATAGCAATAAAGAAAAAGCGGCTAAAAAAAGTTGAAATGAAACAGCACCAATTGTTATCTCTAGAGATGACATCAAAATCTTGAAAAGAAACTTTCATGAACATATCCAACCCTTGTGATCTGACCTTCGACCCTGTCTTTGATATTTTCTCCCTCTTCTTTCTCGTTAATGGTACCACCTTATCATTCGACCTTATATTTACTTTTACTTGTACAATTTTTAAAATTATTATTGGGGGTAGTCCTCGACAAATCACTTTTAAAACACACATTGTTCCATATGGAGTCGCTTTATTATGTGCTGTACATGTTCTTTTATTGTATTGTATGTATGTCTTTCATTTTATGATTTTTCCGATCTTTGGCATTAATTTTGTGGAGAAATAAATTGAATTGAATTGAATTGACAAAATTAAACCCCGTGACATTTGTTCCAGGGTTTTTATCGTTTTGAATTGGGAATGCAACAAGGTATTAGGTTTGGTTTAGGAGTAGGGTTAAACGTACGGCCTAGTTTTTCAATGGGGGGGGGGGGGGGGGGGTAACGCCTCTTGTCAAAATATCATTCATCCTATTTGTATATTCGCCAACAGAAAAGACACTGTAATAATCTTTAAATAGATATTCCGTCATCAACTATACTACCCCTTATTGGCGCGGCACTGGTGTCTTTTGCAAGGCAATAATCTACACTTGCCACTCTCTACCGACGTTTTAAATGGGTACCGGTAAAAAGGAATTCCTTGAATGCTGTGAGCAACAAAAACGGGTAGCCAAACTAGAGTTGGGTTGATGATATTGCAGTATCTTGAGCTCGATCACTGCTTGCTGGATAATTATGAGCGCTGTAAATAAACAATATTTTCGACAAATGTTAACCAAAATAATTTGAAAATTTTAATTAAATAGTTACTTAATTTTAGATAGATTTAATACGAATAACGTTGGTGTGATAATTAAACTTTGAACTAAAAGAAAATTTTCTGAAAAATACAGGATACATTATATTGATAATGGAGTAAGGTTTTCGTCTTTATTCACATCAAGATACAAGGGTCAGTCAAATTTTTAGCTGTTTTCCCTGTTTTCTCTTCATTATTATTCTTCATTGATCCATAATCACGCCTCGGATTGAATAAAAAGATCGAATTATACTAACATTCAAAAGAGAGGGCAGTGTTCGTCCTCTTCTTCTGCGAGCATTGGGTCACAAGTGATTTGGTTCTCTCTTTCTCTCTCTCTCTCTCTCTCTCTCTCTCTCTCCCTCTTTCTCTCTCGTTCTCGATCTCCGTAAAGCGCGAAAAGTAGACAAATGGAAAGACTTACCTTTTTTCCTTCCCAAAATAAGTCATTTTTAGCGACCCCTATCCCGCCCCTAAACGCAAACCACGGGAATCAACATGTGTTTTGCTTATTAAAAGTTTATGAATCACAGTAAATTTGGCCCTTTCCAGTGCCAAAGTCTGGATATCCCCCTGATTATCAAACTAATCATATCGACTTCTTTTTCTTGCACCTTCTTGCCATTTCATAATTCTCACACAACATGACAACAAGTTTTTACAATGTATTAATTCCCCCCAGTGGCACTAAAGCCCTTAAAGGGGAAGTCCATCTTGATATTATCTTGGTCTTAATAAAAGCAGAAAAATGAGAATAACAATATTAATAAAAGTTTGAGCGATATCCGTTTAGATACGTCACAGAGTTGCCAATTTGTGTTTGATTGATCGCACCTTCAAATATTCATAACTTTTTTTATTTTTGATTGTTTATTTTTTGTTTCCGCTAAAACTTTCAATTACTTGAGTTTCTCTCATTCGTTTTGCTTTTATCAAAACCAACTTAACATCCCACAATAATTGATACCAACGCAATCATTATTTTGCGCTCCATTTTGATACTTCTTTATTTCTTTCATTTTGGCGGTCGAATCAATATTGTATTGCGTACAATCATCCCAGTCCCGCGACAACACCGATAAAAGACCGAATAAAATATTAATCGGAATAGTCAAGAATCAGTCGGTTTGGAATCGGTTTGGCGATGTGTCTGAGGCGCTAATTAATTAGGTGATTCGGGTAGATGAACATGGCACGTGTGCTCTTACTCTTCTTGTTATTATTATTACTTTTGGGGCGCTGGTATCGCACTTTCCAGTTGTGCATGACTTGTCAGGATCAACAAAATTCTGGAGAACCCTTTTCACTTCGTTACAGACGACATTATTTTGCTGTGTTGGTTTAATGCAGGGAAAATGTCAATATCGTTGGTGGAATGATTCTCGGAGATGCGGATATGATTTAATATTCATTTATCCATTCTTCGATGTCAGTTTAAAAAACGGACATTTAAACAAACATATTTGTTAGTGTCGCTTGATGCACAGGGATATTCGTATCTGTTACAAATTGACTTTTTGGTGTAAAAGTGATGGGAAATTCATTTTCTGCTATTTTATTCTTTGGACACGAATGGTGCATTTTAAG
Organism: Strongylocentrotus droebachiensis; assembly: GCA_035222895.1. Lineage (NCBI taxonomy): Eukaryota > Metazoa > Echinodermata > Echinoidea > Camarodonta > Strongylocentrotidae > Strongylocentrotus > Strongylocentrotus droebachiensis. The sequence continues at coordinate 160,203 of JAVYIG010004349.1, read as the reverse complement.
CGTCTCTTCAATAGTTTCCCTATAGATCTACCCAATATTATTAACCTTCTCCATCTGAAAGCGAAGCAAAAGTGAAAGCAGGATTCAAATACATTTATGATTTTTTAGTTTGTTTCTGATTGTGCTACACGAAAAGAACATCCTTGTATTTTGGTGTCTCTCTTGCCATCCTCTCCACGTCTCAAACAGGTAAATAAAAGATTTCCTTTCCTTCAAAATTTGATTTCATCGAAATGGGAATTATGTCAGCAATCATCACACCATTGACTTCTCTCTCTGCTTTGTGATGACATCAAACCAAGCTATATTCATTATGACAACTCATGTTTACACTCCAGATTTAAATCTTGTATACGATTCATGACGTCATAATGGAAGCTGTAATACAGCGATTGACTGAATTTAAGATGATGCCAAATATATAATGTGAGAGCAGACAAACCAGGTTTGGCACAGTGGTTTTCTTCAATTAATCTTTTAGATCGTGGAACATAACTATTTGTTTCCCTTCTCAGTCGTTTAGAATGTCATACTCTGAACCTGCATAATTTGAGAAAGATCTTTTAATCGCTAGCGTTAAGGTAAGTTTCGGCATTCTGAGTGGAACTTCTCCCCAGATTCGGCGCCTTTAGTTCTGGGTGACCTATGCAGTAAAGAGGAAACTCTTAACACCTAACTATTGATTATCATTTTTGCACATCCACTATACCTTATTCAATTAAGAAATTACCTTAAGAAATTACCGATTATTCCATCGTACATCCTTTTCACTGCAGATCTAACCAGACATGGAGATGCTGAACGACACCCTTGGGTCCAAAGGGGAGAAGGATGACGACGACAAGAGACTTATCTATATTCTTCAAGGCCTGGTCGTCTTCATTTTCGCCGTCCTGATCATCTGCACCAACATCTTGAACCTCATCGTCATCTCTCGCCTACCTGACATCAACGAAGTCAGTAAAGTCTTCTACAACTGTTTGTCCTCTGCTGATATCCTTTTCGGTGTCGTTCTCCTTCCCGCCTTGCCTTCTGCCATCGTTGGTGATTGGCCTTTCGGAGATGTCGTCTGCAAGATTTTTGGCTTCGGTTTGACGCTAGCAGGCTGTCTATCCTCCGCTAGTTTGATGCTCCTCAATCTGGATCGCTTCTTCAGTATAGCCTCTCCGCTCCGCTATATGGCCATCATGGATCGGCGAAAAGCTATCATCATCGCCACAAGTTCGTGCATCGTTGAGGCATTAGTCTTTCTCATCGTAACATTCGTGAACCCCCTAGGACCGAGAATCATTCAGTACTCCAAACTGGGCGGCTGCTTCATAACTTTCGACGAACCGAGCTTCATCGCGTACTCGCTTGCGATCTTCTCACTTTTTATCTGGTCTTTCCTTCCCATCCTGGCCATCATTTACGCGCGAATCATCTGCATTAGCAAGAGACACGCAAGACGTATTCAGGTCCAGGAATTCACACCTCGAATCTCCAAAGTAGCCGGGAGCGACGAGCCGGACTTACCGGACGAAAGGCCCCTGGTGGTCAAGAAGAATGTCAACCACAAAGCGATACGCATGACGCTTTTGGTGACGGGCACCTACGTCGCGGCATGGGCACCCTTCACAATATGCAAAATATATATATCCATGGTAACCTACGACGTTTCGATCATCATCAGGGCGTTGGTGTGCTGGCCAGTCCTCCTCAATTCTCTGAGCAATGTGATCATCTACTCGGTGATGAAACGTTCTTATCGGACTTTGGCGCGAAATCTACTGAAAGGTTGTATTCGATGTTCCCTAGCAGATATTCGCAACGCAACACCTCGTGACATTCTCGTCTAGAGAAATTTGTTTTGCTAGCTATATAGCCCGGCCGACCGGCGACATCAGCTACACGTTTTGGTTGTTTTTTGGGCCACCACCATACTACGGTAGAAGTATCCCAGGTCCGTCTCCGAAAACTCACGCAATTTTACTTCAAGTTGCAGTTCAAGGCACCGATTTAATACAAATAATACTATGTTTCCTCCGAGTCCAAACAGAAAATCCGGACATTTGGTCCCAGTTTCTGAGTGGTGAGTTGACAGTGATTGAGCTGGGAAACATTTTTACCCACGGTACCATGCTGGGTAAGCGTCGGCCAGGACAGTGCCAGGTGGCCGGGCAACAACAGCAACAAGAAAAATGGCGGCCGAGTATTCGAGTACGAGAAATCGTACTCGAGTAGTTGTCAACAATGCGGGTATTCGAGTACTCGTCGCAGCCTTAATGTAGTTGCCTCTTTCTACACAGGTGTAGTGTGCTACTGTTCCTAGAGGGAATTATGCTCTGCTGAAGCTGAATGACAGGATAATACGGTGGAATCATAATCCACAGCGCCATCTAACGACACCGGTGTTGAGTCGATTCCATGTGATGCATTGTGGGGAAAGAGTGGACAAAAATATCGACTGTGGTATTGTTATGCATTAGGAGAAAAGGGAATATAATATAAATTTTGGTGGCAGAGGTTAGAATAGCTTATCCGGGGTAAAACTGTTGTGCTGACTCAAAAGCCATCAGTCCTGACTTATGCTCACGACGTTTCGGTCATTTTCTCTATTTTCAAAAAAAATAACGAGATATATTTATACCCCACTATAGACAGTCAAACCAATTCCACCTTTTAATAGAAAAGCAGAAAATTAAATGTTTAAACACAAATGCACGAATGTATGTGTCGTTGCCGGCATTTTTAACATTATGTTGACACGTACGTCTGCATGCATGAATCTCAGTTTGTTTGACTCTCGACTCAATTCCTTTCTCCCTTATGGTCACAACCCCAACAAGTAGCCTGCTCGGCGGCCGGGCGGCTAATTTTAGCCAATTTCGCCAGGGCACCAAGCGGCGGCCGCCCGGGCACGTACCGTTTGTTTTAGGGCATCGCTCGGTCGCCGCTGAAATTTAAGTGCGGAGTTGAAATTCGGGCGGCGCCTGCTCACTTTTCACTTTTAAATCCGCAGCCCAAAATACGCTAAAAAATCGAAGCTGCTAGGCCAAAGGCTGCCGAGCGGTCGAAGGCTAGTCGCCGCCCGATCGCGGCTGGGAGCAGTCGGCCATTGGGCGGCGAGTTAAAAATCAGTCGGCGTTCGGGCAGCGCCAGCTCGGCAGCCTTTGACCTAGCGGCTTCGATTTTTGACATAAATCGCTCGACGGCGAACGCTCGATTAGATCAGTGCCCGGGTGGCGCTTTTGAGCATTTTTCATGATTAAGGGGGGGGCTCCAAGGCAGGAAAAGCCCGTGAAAAGCCCGCGAAAGGGGGGTTCGGAAATGTTGGCAGTCCTCAGATAGGGGGTGCTTTCAAAAAGAGGGAACAAGCATATGCGTACCCTAAATAACACTGAGTGGGGGGGGGGGGCGGGATTTTGGCCTACGAGACACCCGCAGATGCCCCGCCGATCATCGGCCGGCCACCGGGCAAATTCTATCTTTTTCTTGTTTCATTGTATATTTTGTGTAATTAACTTATATCTAATTACAGTAATATCAATTATCATTGTTTTTTATTGTACATGAGAAATAAAATCTTTTGAATCTTGAATCTTGAATCTCAAAAGTGACCATTATAGGGGTTACTTCCAATTGTTATTATCAGCAAAGGAGATTTTGAAGTGCCTATTCAATGTAAAACTGTGATCTAGGCCCTGTTTAAAAAAACTTGCTATCAATAACAACTGTTAAATTTCGATGACAAATTTTACTCTCAGCCAATCAAATGCCACGATTTCAGTAGCTTATTGTTACTTATTATTCATTACAGGTTTTATGCACCAGGGTTCTGGTGCTGGAAAAAAGTAGTCACATTGTTCTCTAACAGCAACTATTTGGTAATTTCGGTCACATATTGGCCAAAAATGACTATTTGCATTGATTTTTTATCCAAAATCAGGCCAATATTTTGGTCATATCAATTGAATAGTGGGACTTGACATCCGAATTCAATATAAAAATGTGTGCTGATCTCAAAACAATTAATTCCATTTAATGGATTTACACAGTTTGGTTATTTGGTAATTTCGATCGGTGATTTGCGTTTGGCTGCGCTAAACTGATTGAAGGATGTCGACCCGCGAGCTAATTGATTTATTGTAAATCCAATCTTTTACCCCAACACATTACTTTGGAAGCTCGCATCAGAACATCAAGTGACCTACCAATAACCATCGCAATTTACTTTTAATAATTTTTTTCCTCAATTCTGAGTACAACTAAATTCAATCCATCATTATTTCGAAAGCTTCGGAACAAGAAATGAGACAAATGAAGTATTAATCCCATCGAAATTTTATTGAAAATGGGAAAAGTCAACAACTCGTTTTTTTTTTTTTAGCAGACAGGTTTCAAATATAAACGTGGCAATGGCCTAGTTTAGTTTCTTCTTCCTCTTCAAATTGATGATGAAGGGCTATGTGTTATGAACGCCGGCGTTAACAGATTGCCCCTAAGCAAAATGAGGCATTTTGTTCATAACCCAGTTTATTTATGTTGTTGTTGATTAGTCGTTGCTTGTGGAAATGCAACTTAATAGGGTTATTGGCCTGTTTTCGTTGGTATTAACGCTCGAAGGAAGTTACATACAGTCATGTAGCAATAGGAAGTACGGGGACACGTTCCCCTCCCCATCTAATTGTGTTGAAAGAGAGGAAACTGTAAAAGAGAGAGAGAGAGAGAGGGGAAGAGAGAGAGAGAGAGAGAGAGAGAGAGGAGAGGAGAGGGGGGAGAGAGAGAGAGAGAGAGTGATGTTCACATCAGGGGAGTAATGGAAATGTAATACTGCCGAAATTCATGTTTAAAGTAAAATGTGAACTCATTCAAGGAACACCTATAAGCTTGAGGTCCTTAATTGGTAGAGTGAGAACAAGGCTTTTTGTTGTTGTAAAGGAGGCCTTGAGAACAGGAGCTCATGCAGTAAATATAGAACATGATTCACATAGAACATGGCAAGATAAGTGTATTCTCGTAGTTGTAATATGGAATATTCATTTTGAACTTCAAACAATATGAACTAAAAGATCTAGTTAGTTGCATTATAAATACGCCTACTGAATGAATGATGAATTACTGTATAATAACAATCGGCTGTATCAAGAATCGGCTGTTTGTATATCTTACTTCTAAAGGAAGAAAGAATATTAAACAGTTCATCTGGGCTTTAAATTAAATATATCCCAAGTTCTGTATCATTTTTACTTGGAAATTCGAATTTTTCTCTCAATCCAGATAGATCCATCGAAATTGGTGTATATGTATTGCAATATGTCGAAGGTGCCATTTATTTCATTAGTAATGTCCCTCGATTGGTTAGACTTAAAATATTAATGAGATTCACCAACTGCTATTAAAAAAAGCGGCATACACTTAGAGTTAATTGTTTTTTGGTGTCGACATGTCATTATTCTTCAACGATATCAGCGTTAGCGTGGATTTAACTTAATTATCAAATGATATATTTGGAACAAATAGCAATAAAGAAAAAGCGGCTAAAAAAAGTTGAAATGAAACAGCACCAATTGTTATCTCTAGAGATGACATCAAAATCTTGAAAAGAAACTTTCATGAACATATCCAACCCTTGTGATCTGACCTTCGACCCTGTCTTTGATATTTTCTCCCTCTTCTTTCTCGTTAATGGTACCACCTTATCATTCGACCTTATATTTACTTTTACTTGTACAATTTTTAAAATTATTATTGGGGGTAGTCCTCGACAAATCACTTTTAAAACACACATTGTTCCATATGGAGTCGCTTTATTATGTGCTGTACATGTTCTTTTATTGTATTGTATGTATGTCTTTCATTTTATGATTTTTCCGATCTTTGGCATTAATTTTGTGGAGAAATAAATTGAATTGAATTGAATTGACAAAATTAAACCCCGTGACATTTGTTCCAGGGTTTTTATCGTTTTGAATTGGGAATGCAACAAGGTTTTAGGTTTGGTTTAGGAGTAGGGTTATACGTACGGCCTAGTTTTTCAATGGGGGGGGGGGGGGTTGGGGTGGGGGTAACGCCTCTTGTCAAAATATCATTCATCCTATTAGTAGATTCGCCAACAGAAAAGACACTGTAATAATCTTTAAATAGATATTCCGTCATCAACTATACTACCCCTTATTGGCGCGGCACTGGTGTCTTTTGTAAGACATGAATCTACATTTGCCACTCTCAACCCAGGTGTTTAAATAGGTACCGGTAAAAAGGAATTCCTTGAATGCTGTGAGCACCAAAACGGGTAGCCAAACTAGAGTTGAGTTGATGATATTGGAGTATCTTGAGGTCGATCATTGCTTGCTGGATAATTATGAGCGCTGTAAAGGAACAATATTGCAACAATTGTTAACCAAAATAACTTATAATTATAATTAATATATTTTAATATAAATTGAAAATTTTAATTAAATAGTTACTTAATTTTAGATAGATTTAATACGAATAACGTTGGTGTGATAATTAAACTTTGAACTAAAAGAAAATTTTCTGAAAAATACAGGATACATTATATTGATAATGGAGTAAGGTTTTCGTCTTTATTCACATCAAGATACAAGGTTCAGTCAAATTTGTAGCTGTTTTCCCTGTTTTCTCTTCATTACTATTCTTCATTGATACATAATCACGCCTCGGATTGAATAAGGAGATCGAACTATACTAACATTCAACAGAGAGGGCAGTGTTCGTCCTCTTCTTCTGCGAGCATTGGATCACAAGTGATTTGGTTCTCACTCTCACTCTCTCTCTCTCTCTTTCTCTCTCTTTCTTGATCTCCGTAAGGCGCGAAAAGTAGACAAATGGAAAGACTTACCTATTTTCCTTCCCAAAATAAGTCATTTTTAGCGACCCCTATCCCGCTCCTAAACGCAAACCACGGGAATCAACAATCACAGTAACCTGAGAAAATGTGGCTCTTTCCAGTGCCAAAGTCTGGATATCCCCCTGATTATCAAACTAATCATATCGATTTCTTTTTCTTGCACCCTCTCGCCATTTCATAATTCTCACACAACATGACAACAAGTTTTACAGTGTATTAATTCCCCCCCCCAGTGGCACTATAGCCCTTAAAGGGGAAGTCCATCTTGATATTATCTTGGTCTTAATAAAAGCAGAAAAATGAGAATAACAATATTAATACAAGTTTGAGCGATATCCGTTTAGATACGTCACAGAGTTGCCAATTTGTGTTTGATTGATCGCACCTTCAAATATTCATAACTTTCTTATTTTTGATTGTTTATTTTTTGTTTTCGCTCAAACTTTCACTTACTTGAGTTTCTCTCATTGTTTTGCTTTTATCAGAACCAACTTAACATCCCACAATAATTGATACCAACGCAATCATTATTTTGCGCTCCATTTTGATACTTCTTTATTTCTTTCATTTTGGCGGTCGAATCAATAATGCATTGCGTAATCATCCCAGTTCCGCGACAACATAGATAAAAGACCGAATAAAATATTAATCGGAATAGTCAAGAATCGGTCGGTTTGGGATTGGTTTGGCGATGTGTCTGAGGCGTTAATTAATTAGGTGATTCGGGTAGATGAACATGTCACGTGTGCTCTTACCCTTCTTGTTATTATTATTACTTTTGGGGCGCTGGCGTCGCATTTTCCAGTTGTGCACGACTCGTCAGGATCAACAAAATTCTGGAGAACCTTTTTCACTTAGTTACAGATGACATTATTTTGCTGTGTTGGTTTAATGCAGGAAAATATCAATATCGTTGGTGGAATGATTCTCGGAGATGCGGATATGATTTAATATTCCTTTATCCATTCTTCGAAGTCAGTTTAAAAAACGGACATTTAAACAAACATATTCTTCAGTGTCGCTTGATGCACAGGGATATTCGTATTTGTTACGAATTGACTTTTTGGTGTAAAAGTGATGGGAAATTCATTTTCTGCTATTTCATTCTTTGGACACGAATGGTGCATTTTAAGCGTCTCTTCAATAGTTTCCCTATATATCTACCCAATATTACTTGCCTTCTCCATCTGAAAGCGTAGCAAAAGTGAAAGCAGGATTCAAATACAGTTTGTTTCTAAGGTGCTACACGAAACGAACATCCTTGTATTTTGGTGTCTCTCTTGCCATCCTCTCCACGTCTCAAACAGGTAAATAAAAGATTTCTTTTCCTTCAAAATTTGATTTCATCGAAATGGGAATTATGTCAGCAATCATCACACCATTGACTTCTCTCTCTGCTTTATGTTGACACCAAACCAAGCTATATTCATTATGACAACTCATGTTTACACTCCAGATTAAAATCTTTTATACGAATCATGATGTCATAATGGAAGCTGTAATACAGCGATAGACTTAATTTAAGATGATGCCAAATATATAATGTGAGAGCAGACAAAACAGGTTTGGCACGGTGGTTTTCTTTAATTAATGTTTGGGATTCAGTCGTTGAGAATGTCATATTCTGAACCTGCATGGTTTGAGAAAGATCTTTAAATCGCTAAGTTTCGACATTCTGAAGGGAGGATTTCGGTAGCTTATAACAATTATCGAATCATGTTATTGGAGGAGAGAGTAAAGGGGCTGTAAGATGAGCGGAAGGGAGAGAGGGGAGAGAGAGACAGAGAGAAGGGGGATACGGAGGGAGAGAAAGATGATCGAGGAGGAAGGGAGTGAAAGATAGAGAGAGAGAGAGAGAGAGAGAGAGATGAGAGAGAGAGATAGAGTGAGAGAGAGAGAGAGAGAGTGAGAGAGAGAGAGGGAGAGAGAGAGAGAGAGAGAAGTGCTTGTCCGGGCTGCGCGTAGTGTAGGCGATAAGTATTACTTTTGTCATTATACTAAGAAATTACTGATTATTTTATCGTAGGCCTGCATCCTTTTCGCTGCAGATCTAACCAGACATGGATACGCTGAACGACACCCTTAGGTCGACGGGGGAGGAGGATGACGACGACAAGAGACTTATCTATATTCTTCATGGCCTGGTCGTCTTCATTTTCGCCGTCCTGATCATATCCACCAACACCTTGAACCTCATCGTCATCCCTCGCCTACCTGACATCAACGAAGCCAGTAAAGTCTTCTACAACTGTTTGTCCTCTGCTGATATTCTTCTCGGTGTCGTTATCCTTCCAGCTTTGCCTTCTGCCATCGTTGGTAATTGGCCTTTCGGAGATGTCGTCTGCAAGATCTTTGGCTTCGGTTTGACGCTAGTCGCCGGTCTATCCTCCGCTAGTTTGCTGCTCCTCAATCTGGATCGCTTCTTCAGTATAGCCTCTCCCCTCCGCTACATGGCCATCATGGATCGGCGAAAAGCTGTCATCATCGCCACAAGTGCAGTCATCACTGAAGCAACGTTTCTCCTTGTCATACTTTTCGTGAACCCCCTAGGACCGGGAATCATTCAACACTCCAAACTGGGCGGCTGTATCATGTCTTTCACCGAACCGAGCTTCACCGCGTATTCGCTCGCGATCTTCTCACTTTGTATCTGGTCTTTCCTTCCAATCCTGGCCATCATGTACGCACGAATCATCTGCATCAGCAGGAGACACGCGAGACGTATTCAGGCCCAGGAACTCACACCTCGAATCTCCAAACTAGCCGGGAGCGACGAGCCGGACTTACCGGACGAAAGGCCTCTCGTGGTCAAGAAGAATGTCAACCACAAAGCGATACGCATGACGCTTTTGGTGACGGGTACCTACGTCGCGGCATGGGCACCCTTCACAATATGCGAAATATATCGTTCCATGGTAACCGACGACGTTTCGATCATCATCAGGGCGTTGGTGTGTTGGCCACTGCTTCTTAATCCTCTGTGTAATGTGATCATCTACTCGGTGATGAAACGTTCGTATCGGAGTCTGGCGCGAAATCTACTGAAAGGTTGTTTTCGATGTTCCCTAACAGATATTCGCAACGCAACACCTCGTGACATTCTCGTATAGAGATTTTTTTGTTTTTTTGTTGGGGGGGGGGGGGGGGGGGGTTGCCACCCCCATACTACGGTAGAAGTATCCCAGATCCGTCTCCGAAAACTCACGCGATTTGACTACGAGTTGCAGTTGAAGGCGCCGATTTAATAATAATAATAATAGCTAGTAACAATGCTGTTTTAAAAACCAAAGATGACAGACAGACTATGTTTCCTCCGAGTCCAAACAGGAAATCCGGACATTTGGTCCCAGTTTCTGAGTGGTGAGTTGACAGTGATTGAGCTGGGAAACATTTTTACCCACGGTACCATGCTGGGTAAGCGTCGGCCAGGACAGTGCCAGGTGACCGGGCAACAACAGCAACAAGAAAAATGGCGGCCGAGTATTCGAGTACGAGAAATCGTACTCGAGTAGATGTCAACAAAGTACTCGAGTACTCGTCGCAGCCTTAATGTAGTTGCCTCTTTTTACCCAGGTGTAGTGTGCTACTGTTCACTGAATGGGATTATGCAATGCTGAAGCTGAATGACAGCATAATACGGTGGACTCATAATCCACAGCGCCATCTAACGACACCGGTGTTGAGTCGATTCCATGTGATGCATTGTGGGGAAAGAGTGGACAAAAATATCAGCTGTGGTATTATTATACATTAGGAGAAAAGGGAATATAATCCAAATTTTGGTGGCAAAGGTTCGTTTGTTCGTGTCTCCTTAGATCTTCTTCGGAGTAGCTGCTACAACCGGCCGTATCAAACACGTTGCGCCGGGGTGCGAGATAGGACTCTTGTAGCGTGCCCCAATTTAAAACAATTATACAATAAAAGTTAACATTACATTTAATTAATAGTATGAAACTATTAAAATTACTCTCATGTTACGGGAAAAAAATATTATATATACATATTATGAATCAATTGATTTGGTCGATCCAGTTCGATGGCACAAACACGGCACTACTGGACAGAGATCCAAATAATTACAGAGCTTGGTCTTGTTGCTCAGACCAAATGTTGGTCAGACCAAATGTTTGTTGGTCTTGTTGTTGGTCTTGGTGGCTAAGGTTAGAATAGCTTATCCGTGGTAAAACTGTTGTGCTGACTCAAAAGCCATCAGTCCTGACTTATGCTCCCGACGTTTTGGTCATTTTCTCAATTTTCAAAAAAAATAACGAGATATATTTATACCCCACTAGACAGTCAAACCAATTCCACCTTTCAAAAGAAAAGCAGAAAATTAAATTTTTAAACACAAATGCACGAATGTATGTGTCATTGCCGGTCAGCTGCACTTTTAACATTATGTTGACACGTCGGTATGCATGAATCTCAGTTTGTTTGACTCTCGACTCAATTCCTTTCTCCCTCATGGTCACAACCCCAACAAGTAGCCTGCTCGGCGGCCGGGCGGCGAGATTTTAGCCAATTTCGCCAGGGCACCAAGCGGCGGCCGCCCAGGCACGTACCGTTTGTTTTAGGGCATCGCTCGGTCGCCGCTGAAATTTAAGTGCGGAGTTGAAATTCGGGCGGCGCCTGCTCACTTTTCACTTTTAAATCCGCCGCCCAAAATACCCTCAAAAATCGAAGCTGCTAGGCCAAAGGCTGCCGAGCGGTCGCCGGCTATAGTCGCCGCCCGATCGCGGCTGGGAGATCAGTCGGTCACTGGGCGGCGAGTTAAAAATCAGTCGGCGTTCGGGCAGCGCCAGCTCGGCAGCCTTTGACCTAGCGGCTTCGATTTTTGACATAAATCGCTCGACGGCGAACGCTCGATTAGGTCAGTGCCCGGGCACCGAGCGTATTTTGGCCTACGAGACACCCGCAGATGCCCCGCCGATCATCGGCCGGCCACCGGGCAATTTCTTTAAAATGCCATTACTATCTTTGTCTTGTTTCATTGTATATTGTGTGTAATTAACTTATATCAAATTACAGTAATATCAATTATCATTGTTTTTTATTGTACATGAGAAATGAAATCTTTTGAATCTTGAATCTTGAATCTCAAAAGTGACCATTATAGGGGTTACTTCCAATTGTTATTATCAGCAAAGGAGATTTTGAAGTGCCTATTCAATGTAAAAATGTGATCTAGGCCCTGTTTCATAAAACTTGCTATCAATAACAACTGTTAAATTTCGAAGACAAATTTTACTCTCAGCCAATCAAATGCCACGATTTCCGTAGCTTATTGTTACTTAATATTCCTAACAAGTTTTATGCACCAGGGTTCTGGTGCTGGAAAAAGTAGTCACATTGTTCCCTAACAGCAACTATTTGGTAATTTCGGTCACATCTTGGCCAAAAATGACTATTTGCATTGATTTTTTTATCCAAAATCAGGCCAATATTTTGGTCATATCAATTGAATAGTGGGATTTGACATCCGAATTCAATATAAAAATGTGTGCTGATCTCAAAACGATTAATTCCATTTAATGGATTTACACAGTACGGACCACTTTGGTCTTTGGTAATTTCGATCGGTGGCTTCCGTTTGGCTGCCCTGAACTGGTTGGAAGATGTCGACCCGCGAGCTAAGTTGATTTTAAATCCAATCTTTTACCCCAACACATTACTTTGGAAGCTCGCATTAGAACATCAAGTGACCTACCAATAACCATCGCAATTTACTCATAATAATTTTTTCCTCAATTCTGAGAAAAACAAAATCCATTCCATCATGTCGAAAGCTTCGGAACAAGAAATGAGACAAATGAAATATTAATCCCATCGAAATTTTATTGGAAATGGGAGAAGTCATCAACTCATTTTTTTATTTTTTTTTATAAATAGCAGACAGGTATCAAATAGGAACGTTGCAATGGCCTAGTTTTAGTTTCTTCTTCCTCTTCAAATTGATGATGAAGGGCTATGTGTTATGAACGACGGCGTAAACAGATTGCCCCTAAGCAAAATGAGGCAATTTGTTCATAACCCAGTTTATTTATGTTGTTGTTGATTAGTCGTTGATTGTGGAAATGCAATTTTATTGGGTTATTAGCCTGTTTTCGTTGGTGTTAACGCTCGAAGGAAGTTACGTACATGCAGCGATGGGAAGTACGGGGACACGTTCCCCTCCCCATCTAATTGTGTTTAAAGAGAGGAAAATGTAAGAGAGAGAGAGAGAGAGTGATGTGAACATCAGGGGAGTAATAGGAATGTAATACTGCCGAAATTCATGTAAAATGTGAACTCATTCAAGAAATACTCAGAAGCTTGAGGTCCTTAATCCTAATAAGGCCGCGATTTTTCTGATTGTTCGGGAACGCATACGGATGGCGCCCCGCCGCTCGCTGACTTTTTTCTTTCGAGTCTTGCGCATCTTTTAAAACAACTTTTTTGAAAATCGGGGGTACAGTTACAGAGTCACGTGACCTTTTGTCTTTGCATGTCAGCCCGAAAATCGCTCATTTTCGTGATTTGTGTACAAAACATAATAATGGAAATGTCATTTTTCCTAAAAAGAGACAAAACACTGGTTATTGGGTCTTGTTTAAAGTTTAGGTGTTTGTTTTAGGAGTCAAAATAATTGAATTGTAGTTAGAAATTAAAAAATAAAAACACAATAAAATACAAAAGTTGAAAAAACAATGAAATAGTAAGAAATTATCAAAACAAGAGATAACATAAGGAATAACCTAGCTCTTCCAAAGGTTTTGTCGTATTATTGTTTCAAATTGTCTAACGAATACATGTAGTGAAAAAGAATGCTTAAATATAAAGAATATATGATTTATGGGTAAAAAGGTGAATTGTATGAGCTTATTTGCATAAATTACCATAAATATGCAAATGAGTAAATTTTTCAACAAATTAAATTTACCATAGTATTCTAAACACTTCACTTAACATGTGTGCACATTTTCGCGGCGATCGGCCGTTTCACGGCCGAGATCTTAGGCGGCCATAATGCCCCCCCCCCCCGCCGTATCAAGACCTCAAATAGCCCGGCCTTTTTAGGGTTAGTTGGTAGAGTGTGAACAAGGTTTTTTTTTTGTAAAGGAAACCTTGAGTACAGGAGCTCATGCAGTCGGGAGAACATGATTCACATAGAACATGGCAAGATATGTGTATTCTCGTAGTTGTAATATGGAATATTCATTTTGAACTTCAAACAATATGAACTAAAAGATCTAGTTGCATAATAAATACGCCTAATTAATGAATAATGCATTGCTGTAATAACAATCGGCTGTAGCAAGAATCGGCTGTTTGTATATCTTACTCCTAGAGGGAAAAGAATATTAAACAGTTCATCTGGACATCAAATTAAATTAAAATTTTGTAGCATTTTGTACTAGAATTCTTCTTTCAATCTAGATACATGTAGATCCATCAAAATTGGTATATATGTATTGTATTGCAATATGTCGAAGGTGCCATTTATTTCATAAGTAATGAAATTGCCTCGATTGTTAAGACTTAAAATATTAATGAGATTCACCAACTGCTATTTAAAAAGGGGCATACACTTAGAGTGATTGCTTTTTTGGTGTCGACATGTCATTATTCTTCAACGATATTAGCGTTAGCGTGGATTTAACTTGATTATCAAATGATATATTTGGAACAGCGGGAAGTGCAGCAGCGCAAAACAGAATTTTAAAGAAGCAAAATAATAAGCAAGATAAAACATCAACAATTAAACAGAATTATGTGGGAGAGAGAGTGGAGCGGCAAAAAAAAAGAAAGAAGGGGGAAAAGACAGGCAAAAACCTCGGACGCAAGTACAGACTGTTTCTTATTCGTTATCTATCATTTCTGCATTTTATGTCTTTCAGAGAGTAAAAGAGAGAGAAAGAAAAATAGAGCGGGAAGAGAGAAAAGAGAGAGAAAGAAAGAGTAAGAGAGAAAAAGAGAGAGAGAGAGGGGGAGAGAGAGAGAGAGAGAGAGGGGGGGGGGGGGGGAGAACAGGGGCTATTATTTCCTCAAACCAAATCACTTGTGACCCAATACTCGCAGAAACAGTGGACGAACACTGCCCTCACGTGTGAATGTTGGTATAATTTATTTCCTTATCCTTAATTCCTTATCCTTATTCGATCTCCTTATTCAATCCGAGGCAGGTGATGGATCAATGAAGAATAGTAATAAAGAAAAAGCGGCTAAAAAAAGTTGAAATGAAACTGCACCAATTGTTATCTCTAGAGATGACATCAAAATCTTGAAAAGAAACTTTCATGAACATATCCAACCCTTGTGATCTGACCTTCGACCCTGTCTTTGATATTTTCTCCCTCTTCTTTCTCGTTAATGGTACCACCTTATCATTCGACCTTATATTTACTTTTACTTGTACAACTTTTAAAATTATTATTGGGGGTAGTCCTCGACAAATCATTTTTAAAACACACATTGTTCCATATGGAGTCGCTTTATATGTGCTGTACATGTTCTTTTATTGTATTGTATGTATGTCTTTCATTTTATGAATTTTCTTATCTTTTACAATTATTATTGGGGGTAGTCCTCGACAAATCATTTTTAAAACACACATTGTTCCATATGGAGTCGCTTTATATGTGCTGTACATGTTCTTTTATTGTATTGTATGTATGTCTTTCATTTTATGAATTTTCCTATCTTTGGCATTAATTTTGTGGAGAAATAAATTGAATTGAATTGAATTGACAAAATTGAACCCCGTGACATTTGTTCCAGGGTTTTTATCGTTTTGAATTGGGAATGCAACAAGGTTTTAGGTTTGGTTTAGGAGTAGGGTTATACGTACGGCCTAGTTTTTCAATGGGGGGGGGGGGGGGTTTGGGGTGGGGGTAACGCCTCTTGTCAAAATATCATTCATCCTATTTGTAGATTCGCCAACAGAAAAGACACTGTAATAATCTTTAAATAGATATTCCGTCATCAACTATACTACCCCTTATTGGCGCGGCACTGGTGTCTTTTGCAAGGCAATAATCTACATTTGCCACTCTCTACGCACGTTTTAAATGGGTACCGGTAAAAAGGAATTCCTTGAATGTTGTGAGCACCGAAACGGGTAGCCAAACTAGAGTTGGGATGATATTGGATCATCTTGAGGTCGATCATTGCTTGCTGGATAATTATGAGCGCTGTAAATAAACAATATTGCAACAATTGTTAACCAAAATAACTTATAATTATAATTATTTTGATATAAATTGAAAATTTTAATTAAATAGTTACTTAATTTTAGATATATTTAATACGAATAACGTTGGTGTGATAATTAAACTTTGAACTAAAAGAAAATTTTCTGAAAAATACAGGATACATTAAATTGATAATGGAGTAAAGTTTTCGTCTTTATTCACATCAAGATACAAGGTTCAGTCAAATTTGTAGCTGTTTTCCCTGTTTTCTCTTCATTACTATTCTTCATTGATCCATAATCACGCCTCGGATTAAACAAGGAGATCGAATTATACTAACATTCAAAAGAGAGGGCAGTGTTCGTCCTCTTCTTCTGCGAGCATTGGGTCACAAGTGATTTAGTTCTCTCTTTCTCTCTCTCTCTCTATCTCTCTCTCTCTTTCTCGATCCCCGTCTTTCTTTCTTTCTCTCTCTCTCTCTCTCTCTTTCCCGCTTTATTTTTCACCTTTCCCTCTCTCACCTTTTCTCTCGCTTAGTAAGTGGAGAATTTTTTCTTCCTCGTTCTAGCAAATTTAAAAAATAACCCTTTCCGTAATTCACTAATTTGATTTGGATTGGTTCATGAAAAATTAAAACGTACAGGACACGAAATCTCGGGCAGACAGGATATAACATGCAGAAATAATCAATAACGAAATGAATTCGGAACAGATTGTACTTGCTTCCCAGATTTCGTCTGTTTTTGTTCTTTATTTTGGTTGTTGCCGCTGCACTTCTCTCTGTCTCACATAATTATGTTCAATTGTTGATGTTTTGTCCTGCTCATTTTTTTATTTAAAAAAAATACATTCAGTTTTGATCTGCTATTCCATATTAGTAATTTATGTAATTTGTAATTTCAATGCATCTAAATGCTGATATTGTTGAAGTATTAACATGGCGATACCGAAAACCAATCTAGCGTTTAGGTACGGTGAAATCGGCCATGAATTGTCCTGTTGCTTGGCAACTAAATTGTTTGAACGTATAATTCAATGTAGGATGCTGTATAGTTAAAAGCTGTACTAAATGCGATTTACTTCCTTTTAATTCGCCCCCTCCCTCCCCGCAATGGAATGGCAGAAGGGGGAAAGAAACAACATTTTAAAAAAAGGAAAGGAAGAAAGAATGAAAAAAAGAAGAAGGATAGAACAATTAAAAAAAGTAGTGGGGGAAAAGAGCCCTTCAAAGAGAAGAAGATCCCTCCCACACCCTCACCTGATCGATTGCTTTGTTAATTCACAATTTTGTCATCCAGTGTTTCCCCTCACCCCCCCCCCCCCCCATGATCATGATGCCCTTCAACACTACATCATTACACAACACATCCCCCCTCTCTCTCTCTCTCTCTTTTTCTTTCCCTCTCTCTCTCTCTCTCTCTCTCTCTCTCTCATTGACTTCCAACCAAGTCTAGATAGGTGCAGCATAATCTCACGCCTATATTTCAAAATCAAACTAAATCGAACTTGTCATATCGACTTCTTTTTCTTGCACCCTTTTGCCATTTCATAATTCTCACACAACATTGACAGAAAGTTTAGCTGGTATCTCTTTGGTTGTATTAATTTCCCCCATGTGGCACTAGAGTCCTTAAAGGGGAAGTTCACTCTGATATTTGTTTGGTTCTAATATAAGCAGAAAAATAAGAATAACCAAATTATTAAAAGTTTGAGCAATATCCGTTTAGTACCTGGCAAGATACGTCATGCGCGAATTACTTCTACTTCTACTTCAACGACGATACTCAGCAGGTTCCAAAAGTCAGGATGTAGTGCTGAGGAATAAACTATCTAGTTCTTGGTCTAGATGCTGGGTGGAAGTGCTCCCTTGAAGCCCTCCAGAGGAGTAGCGTCAAGGGTGATGGTGATAATTATGGAACGACCACACCACCATGCCCATATTCAGTAAGTCATTGGGCTTGGTTCTAAAGGTATCCGTTACTGTGACACTGGTGTGAATTTGATACAAATCATACAGAATAATGTTTCGTCAACGACCAAATTATTAAATGTCAATGAAAAGTTAAAATGTAAAAACTCACGATTTTGCAAAGAGACGTCCCATGCGATCACGCGTTCCCTTGACGATGGAACCAGTGAAGACGACTGTTGCAAACACAATCACCATCTTGAAGGTGAATGTTGGTATGAAGGGGTGACCAAAGTTCGCGGACATTTTAGAACATATTACAAAATGTGATATTCGATCTATGATTTCTCACATTCTACACAAATTTGTTTATTTCTATTATTACCAAATGAACGGCAAGATTTTTTACTACAGATTGGTTCAACCGAAAAATTTATCGTCGAAGGATCTCGGAGATATCGCGATCTAAAAATTCGATGTCCGATCGTGCGTGCGCGCTGCATCAAAAAAGTCTTAAAAACAACGAGACCTAACTTCACGCACGGGGGTTTACAGCTGATTTAGACAAAAGTGCGATCCATCAAAAATAAGGCAAATTAATAATTTGCAAGGCAAGATATCATACAATCAGTCGGTACCAATTATTACTTACACTCTAAAAAAAAACTGCTCAATTTGAGTCAAAATGTTACTCTTTTGGGTGGTCAAAAGGAAACCACCCGACTTTTGAGTAAACTTTACTCAGCATGTGTTGAGTAACAAATCTACCCATCTGTTGAGTAAAAATATTACTCAATAAAAGACTAAATCTCTACTCAGTTTGAATGAGTCAACCTTTACTCAATATTTACTCTTTGTTTAGCGGTTTCCTTTTTTACTCAGTACTGGGTAGAAACGTAATCAACTCATGTCGAGTAAGAAACTGCTCATGAGTTGAGTCAAATTTTACTCAATTAACGAGTACATGTTTTGACTCAAATTGTTTGAGCGATTTTTTTTCTCAAATATTGAGTATGTTTTCTGGGTAACGCTTAGTTGCTCAATCAATATTGAGTAAAAACATGTACTAAGTTAAGTACATGTTTTTACTCCATTAGGGGTGCAAACCGATGCAATAGCAGCACCTTTAGGGGTTCAATCCTGCACCCTTTAAAAGGTGCAATCCTGCACCCATCATCGAGGAATACTGGTAAAATTTGCTCGTACACAAATACATATTAAACATGCATGATGTTTCTTGGTTAGTAATCATATAATCAATATATCTATTGCTAAAACGTGAATGTAATTGTAACATGATCAGACAAAATAATATATTGGTTAATGATTGCCAAAGGAAAATACAAAATCAAAAAATTGATGTGCATTGTCATAATTTGCTTAACAAATCATGATAAATGTATTTTTATGTGAACACGTGGAAAGTAATCATGAATATGCATGCAATATGCAAACTTTTATTTTGCACCCTCTTTTGGTCGATAGGGTTCATTTTTGTGGGAAGGGTGCAAAATCTTATATTGCACCCTTTTTTTAACCCCTTTTCCTTCAATAGGGTTCATTTTTATGTAAAGGGTGCAAACTCTTATTTTGCACCCTTTTTTGCACCCTTTTTTCTAAGAGTGTATCTCAGTTCTTTCGCATCTTTCTGCACGCGCACATGCATGCACGAGACATGCACATGACGGACAATGAAAGAGTACAAAATATCCAGTTCCTTAGGTAGACAAAGGAACATACAGCTGCTATTATGTAAAAATGTGTAGAACAGGTGTCACATGCATATTGACAGCTAGTTGCACTTTCCATCGATCCAACTTTCACTCGCACCCGAGGTAAATTCGGGTAAGAGATCAATGTTGATTTATTTATCACCTGCCGCAGCGTAATACCCAACCGTAGTTTACTCAAAATTGATACAAACGAAATTCGTACTCAATGTTGAGTCATTGATTTACTCTTTATCGAAGGTAACAAATTACTCGGGTGACGAGTACCACTAAAATCAAGGTCTTACTCCAGCTTGAGTACTGAATTGCTCATTTTGTTACTCAACTTGTTTTACTCGGCACAATTTACTCGCTGACATTAAGAGTGTACAATTTTGAGAATTTCTGGTCTCAAAATGATGATTTCCAGACCCTTATCGGTAAGTTGATAATTTTTCGGAACGGACGCAAAAGACTGCAAAATTTGCCGATCTTTGGTCAATATTTTCACAATTTCTCACCCGATTCTAAAGGAAATTTCGTTTCTGGGTAATTTTACGATCCTCTTTCCATTGGTATTTTCTGCTCGGGACAGTTGCCATCTTAATAATGTTGATATGAAGGGGAAAAGGGATGTAAGGCTCTTGGAAAGGGTGTTAACTTGCTCGTCTTTAATTTGAGACTTCATCCCGGCGGCTTAGCACCCTAAAATTGTCCCGCCTTGTTTGTTTGTTGATTGGCGCCGTGCTTGCGCCTTGGGCCACGTCAAGTACTATGTGCGCGCACCTGACAAATGTGCGCGTGAGACCTTTTTGATAACGCAGTTGTATAGGCAACGCGCAGGTATATTTGTTACGTCATTAATGAAGTATCCACAGTTGGCATTTTGTTATTTTGTTCGTTCATTAGCCTCCTAATATGTCTATAGCTTATCAGATATAGGGCGGTAAACCTCGTTTCTAAATAAATTAATGCGTAAATGAATGGCAAGGCTGCGCGCAACAAAGGACTCACTGAGCTAATTGTTATGAGATACGGAAATGTGAACCGTCTTACACTCTACGTCATCATAAAAATACCGCAGCGGTTTAGGCGCATCATATCTGAACGAGGCCTCAAGTGCAGACGAGTGGAAATCAACAATGAAGACGATTCCTAAATGATTATTTAAAGGCAAGCTCCGATGGCCATTTCTTATTTCACGCAATTTCAATTTGTCATATAACAATCAACTCCATTCCCCCCGCACCCCCCCCCCCCAAAAAAAAGAAAAGAAGATAAGGTAACACGTTAGCAACGACATTCGAAAATGTATCTAAAAAATACAAACCTAACGCAATGTCAGTAACGGAGGGCGTCACCTTTCTTTTGAAATGCGCGCATATCGCAGAATCGGAGAAAGACCTGCAGCGACTTTTGGATGTTGTCGTCAGAGAAAGTGACAAGAGAGGATTATCATTAAATTACATGAAAACGGAATGCATGGTAATTTCAAAGAAGGGAGGAATACCATGCTCTCTTAAGATCAACAACAATCAAATAAAGCAAGCCACCTCTGTTAATTACCTCGTGACTACAATTACAGAAGATGCAAGAGGCGAGCAAGAAATCAAGAGAAGGATTGCACTTGCAAAATCAACTTTCTCCAAGTTAGAAAACATCCTAAAGAATAAGAAGCTGAAGATGAAAACGAGACTCCGCGTACTCAATTGCTACGTGTATCCAGTTCTAAGGTATGGATGTGAAGCTTGGACCCTGACATCAGACCTAAGAAAGCGACTGGAAAGTTGTGAAGTATGGTTCCTGAGAAGGATGCTAAGAATTTCATGGACAGAAAGAGTTTCTAATGATGAAGTATTTGCCATGGCAGGAACAAGACGAAAGCTTCTGAATAATATAAGAGGTCGACAGCTGAGCTTCTTGGGCCATGTTATACAGAAGAATGGTTTGGAAAATCTTGCACTGACTGGAAGAATCGAGGGGAGGAGGAGTAGGGGTAGAAGGAGGATTCTGTGGATAAGTAGCTTAAGGAGTGGGATTTCTGAATGTGGAATTGATCTCGGGGAGAATGAATTACTTCATAGAATATGGGATAGAGAGTTGTGGCACTCCATGGTCGCCAACGTCTCAGGATATGGCACATAGAAGAAGAAGAAGAATATCGGAATGACGCACTGATTAATCCGAACATAATTTGAGACGTGCAATCGAGTATTGAAATTGCCCTTTTTCAGTTGATTTATTTCGAAAATAGTTTCGATCGTTTTCATATAGAATGATGATGATGTTAAAGATAAAGTTGTGTAATTGCATTGTGACAAAAAAAACGGTGTGAAATCGATCAGTAAAAGTTGATCATGTAAAACCAACTACACATCCCACAATTGTTGATACCAACGCCGTCATTGTTTTACGCTCCATTTTCATTTCAATATTGTATTGCGTACAATCATCCCAGTCCCGCGACAACACCGATAAAAGACCGAATAAAATATTAATCGGAATAGTCAAGAATCAGTGGGTTTGGAATCGGTTTGGCGATGTGTCTGAGGCGCTAATTAATTAGGTGATTTGGGTAGATGAACATGGCATGTGTGCTCTTACTCTTCTTGTTATTATTATTACTTTTGGGGCGCTGGCGTCGCATTTTCCATTTGTTCCTGACTTTTCAGGATTAACAAATTCATTGTTTATAAACAGGCAGATCATTCTGGAGAACCTTTCCACTTAGTTACAGACGACATTATTTTACTGTGTTGGTTTAATGCAGGAAAATTGTCAATATCGTTGGTGGAATGATTCTGGGAGATGCGGATATGACTTAATATTCATTTATCCATTCTTCGAAGTCAGTTTAAAAAAACGGACATTTAAGCAAACATATTCTTCAGTGTCGCTTGATGCACAGGAATATTCGTAATTGTTACGAATTGACTTTTTGGTGTAAAAGTGATGGGAAATTCATTTTCTGCTATTTCATTCTTTGGACATGAATGGTGCATTTTGAGCGTCTCTTCAATAGTTTCCCTATAGATCTACCCAATATTATTTGCCTTCTTCATCTGAAAGCGTAGCAAAAGTGAAAGCAGGATTCAAATACATTTATGATTTTTTAGTTTGTTTCTAAGGTGCTACACGAAACGAACATCCTTGTATTTTGGTGTCTCTCTTGCCATCCTCTCCACGTCTCGAACAGGTAAATGAAAGATGATCATTTTTTTTCTTAAAAATTTGATGTCATCGAAATGTGAATTATCTCAGCAATATTCACCCCGTTTTCTGCTTTGTGTTGCCATCAAACCAAGGTATATTCATTCTTACAACTCATGCTTACATGTCAATTCATGTGTGAGGCGGTGTAAATTTGTGGTATGTTTAGTTTTGTTACGTTTGGACTCTTGGAGTGATCATGATAGATTTAAGCTAGTACATGTGATGATATCTTGCAGAATTATTCATGTAATAATTCTAGAGGGAAGATCTTCTTTAAGAATTTCACGAGATCTTTGACACTTTTCGGAGCCAATCTGTTCCAGTGTTTTGTTGATGCTGGGGCAAAGTATTGATCGGAAACATAAATCATCATGGGGGTATATATACAAGCGTATTTGTAGGATGGATAAGGGGACAATCAGCCCCTCTATAAACGGACTGTAAACAAAATAAAGAAAGTTCAGAGATAGCAGCTAACAGGTTAGGGAATCGAGCGAAATATTTCAATATATTTACTCAGAGGCCTCCACTTTTTCAAGCACCCGAAAAGTGTCCCTTTAACTTTGTAAGAAGTTCCCCTTTTTACATAGGAATGGTACTCCTTTTACTTTGACAAGTGCCCCTATTAATTTGTAAAAGTGCCTCTTCCCCTTTTCAACTCTGATAAGTGCCCCTTTTATTAGGACACGTGCCCCTTTTCCTTCGACAAGTTTCCTTTTTCCTTTGCAACAAGTGTCCATTTTCCATTCTCAGAAGTGCCCTTTTTAATCTCTATTAAATGCCCCTTTTCAGGTACGAGAAGTGCCTTTTTTCAATTTTGATTAGTGCCCCCTTCACCTCTGATAATTGCCTTATTCAAATCTGAGAGGTGCCTTTTTTACTTTGACAAGTACCCCTTTTCCTTTGTAATAAGTGCCCCTTCCCTTTTGAATAACTGCCCCCTTTTTAACTCGGATAAGCGCACCTTATATTTCCACATGTGCCCCTTTTACTTTCTAATTAGTGCACCTTTTCATAATGATAAGTGCCCATCAAAAAAAGAGCCCCTTCCCCTTCTTATAAGTGCCCCTTCTCTGGTAAATGACCCTTTTCAGGTACGAGAAGTTAATCCTTTTCACTTCAGATTAGTACCCCCCTTAACCACCGACAAATGCCCCTTTAAAATCTGATCGGTGTCCATTTTCTTTCAACTATTGCACATTTCCCTTCATTATAAGTGCCCCTTTTTCATTCACATAAGTGCCCCTTTACTTATCTGGTCATTGCCCCTTTTCGGATAAGTGCCTCTTTTCACCTCTGATAATTTCTTTTTTAACAATAATACGTGCCCGTTTTCCTTTCTAATAAGGAACCTATCCCCTTTTCATAAATGCCCCATTTCACCTCCTTTAAATGCCCCTATCAAAATCTGATGGGGGCCCCTTTTCCGTTGACAAATGCCCATTTCCTATTCTCATGACTGACTTTTTTCATCCCTGGTGAGTGCCTGTTTTTGAGGGTGTAAGAAGTGCCCCATTTTCACCTTTGATAATTACTCTTTGTACTTTGACACATGCTCCTTTTCTTTTCTGATAAGTGTCCCCTTTTTCTCTCATCACTAAACGCGCCCCAAATTTAAGCGATTAAGAGCAATTTCTCCCAAAGCTCGCTCGCTACGCTCGCACGCATCTATAGATGATATACTTATGTTACTTATCAAAGGTCTTTTCCAGTCTTCTGATATGAGAATGTGCTTATAACCCCATCAGGATTGGGTTTTTTCCTCTTTATTAAGATGTAGTTTTTCGCACGGCGATCTCACAAATATTAAAATGTTTCCATGCTCGCTTCGCTCGCTCGCAAATAATTGTTTAGACCATCACACCCAACTGCAAAGCATGATGCTTAAGCAATATCTTGTATTATGTATAAAGTGAAACAAATATTTCATTCATCCCTGATAATGTAATTACAATGTAGGCGTATACCGATGTCTAACAGATTGTATATTTTCGCTTTGAGATTTCCCTTTGTAGGTGCCCTTTTTTACTTGGTGTCCCCGCCCCCCCCCCCCCCCCACTTTGGAAGTCGCTAGGCCGCCCCTGGATTTACTGCTCGGTTAAAAAAAAAAAATGTTGGAGGACCCACTTGCTGATTTGCATGCGTGCAATATTGTAAGCTCACGTGTTTTTAATGCCCCTCATGATGCCAATGTCTGGATACGCCACTGGGTACCTTACTTCCGAAATTCTGAGGGGATCTTCTCCCCATCTTCGGCGCCTTTGGTTCCAGCTTTAACTACGCAGAAATGTATGGGGCGCCAAATGTTACCCTAGTTTTCGGTATAAAATCACCTCATTATGTTCCAAAATTTGTACCGAATTCATTTTGTTACAAAATGATTTGTACCGAATTCATTTTGTTACAAAATTCGTACCGAATTCATTTTGTTACAAGATGATTTGCACCGAATTCATTTTGTTACAAAATGATTTGCACCGAATTCATTTTGTTACAAAATGATTTTTACCGAAGTCATTTTGTTACAAAATGATTTTTACCGAATTCATTTTGTTACAAAATGACTTTGTACCAAAAACATTTTGTACCGAAAACCAGGGTAACTCTTGGCGCATTGGGACGCCAAGTGTTACCCTGGTTTTACAAAATTTGTACCGAATTCATTTTGTTACAAAATGATTTGTACCGAATTCATTTTGTTACATAATGATTTGCACCGAATTCATTTTGTTACAAAATGATTTTTACCGAATTCATTTTGTTACAAATTGACTTTGTACCAAATACATTTTGGAACGAAAACCAGGGTAGAACTTGGCGCATTGGGACGCCAAGTGTTACCCTGGTTTTACAAAATTTGTACCGAATTCATTTTGTTACAAAATGATTTGCACCGAATTCATTTTGTTACAAAATGATTTTTACCGAATTCATTTTGTACCGAAAACCAGGGTAACTCTTGGCGCATTGGGACGCCAAGTGTTACCCTGGTTTTACAAAATTTGTACAGAATTGATTTTGTTACAAAATGATTTTGTACCAAATACATTTTGTACCGAAAACCAGGGTAACACTTGGCGCATTGGGACGCCAAGTGTTACCCTGGTTTTTCGGTAATACTTTGCGCCTTGGGGCGCCAAGTATTACCCTGGTGTTTCGGTTTAAAATCACCTCATTTTGTGACAGAATACACTAAGCAGGTCATCTACGACAAATCTACCCATAGCCAATCAAATTTGAGGATTTCGGTAGCTTATAACAAATATTGGATCATGGTATAGGAAGAGAGAGGCTCAAAGATGGGAGAAAGGGAGAGAGAGGAAAGAGAGAGAGAGAGAGAAAAAAAGAGAGAAAAAAGAGAGGGATTGAGGGAGAGGGAGAGAGGAAGAGAGAGAGAGAGAGAGAGAGAGCAGTGCTTATTAGGGCTGCGCGCAGGATAGGCGATATATACTTTTGTGATTATACTAAGAAATTACCGATTATTTCATCGTTCAACCTTTTCGCTGCAGATCTAACCAGACATGGAGACGCTGAACGACACCCTTGGGTCTAAAGGGGAGAAGGAGGATGACGACGACAAGAGACTTATCTATATTCTTCAAGGCCTTGTCGTCTTCATTTTCGCCGTCCTGATCATCTGCACCAACATCTTGAACCTCATCGTCATCCCTCGCCTACCTGACATCAACGAAGCCAGTAAAGTCTTCTACAACTGTTTGTCCTCTGCTGACATTCTTCTCGGTGTCGTTATCCTTCCAGCTTTGCCTTCTGCCATCGTTGGTGATTGGCCTTTCGGAGATGTCGTCTGCAAGATCTTTGGCTTCGGTTTGACGCTAGTCGCCGGTCTATCCTCCGCTAGTTTGCTGCTCCTCAATCTGGATCGCTTCTTCAGTATAGCCTCTCCGCTCCGCTACATGGCCATCATGGATCGGCGAAAAGCTGTCATCATCGCCACAAGTGCAGTCATCATTGAAGCAACGTTTCTCCTTGTCATACTTTTCGTGAACCCCCTAGGCCTGGGAATAATTCAACACTCTAAACTAGGCGCATGCATTATGTCTTTCAACGAACCGAGCTTTATCGCGTATTCGCTGGCGATCTTCTCACTTTGTATCTGGTCTTTCCTTCCCATCCTGGCCATCATTTACTCACGGATCATCTGCATCAGCAAGAGACACGCGAGACGTATTCAGGTCCAGGAATTCACAACTCGAGTCTCCAAAGTAGCCGGGAGCGACGAGCCGGGCTTACCGGACGAAAGGCCCCTGGCGGCCAAGAAGAATGTCAACCACAAAGCGATACGCATGACACTTTTGGTGACGGGTACCTACGTGGCGGCATGGGCACCTTTCACAATATGCCAAATATACGTTGCCATGGTTACCGATGACGTTTCGATCATCATCAGGGCGTTGGTGTGCTGGCCACTGCTCCTCAATCCTCTGTGTAATGTCATCATCTACTCGGTTACGAAACGTTCCTATCGGACTTTGGCGCGAAATCTACTGAAAGGTTGTTTTCGATGTTCCCTTGCAGATCTTCGTAACGCAACATCTCATGACATTCTCGTGTAGAGAGATTTGTTTTGCCAGCTAAATATGAGGCGCCGTTTGTAAAACAATTATATAGACAAATTATATGTTATAATTATTTAACAAATAATAACCATTATTAACATATAATGCAAGTAAATGTACTTTTTTTATTTGTATATAATTCTTAACACATTTTCATTATTTATAAATGATGACAAAGTACGTTTCAATATTTATATATAATTGCCATTATTTATAAATAATTACAATTCACACTTTCATTATTTATAAATAATTACAATTCTAAATGTCATTATTTATAAATAATTACAATTCCCATTTTCATTGTTTATAAACAATTGCAGTTCACATTTACGTTATTTATAAATAATAGCGACTCCCCTCTTCATTATTTATAAGTAATAACAGTTCACGAGCCTATTATATAATTATATATGATGAAAAGCGTATTTCCATTATATAACATATAATGAAAAGCACATTTCCATTATATAAAATATAATAAAAAGCGCATTTCCATTATATATTAAATAATGATTGTGTATGCAAATTTCAATGGTTGGTAACGCCCATAATATGAATATTCATGAGCTTGACTGCTATTATTATTCAGACACCTTTCCATGTTGTGTTCTTTGTGCATTCTTATCAGAAATCCTACGTGCAGTAAATAAGTATTTGTATCACTATTCTCCTTCTTCTTTGTACGCATACCTACTCTTTCTGGTAAGTTAAAGTTGAATCGGCTATTTCTTGTATTATAATCATGTACGTCAGTAACAAGATCGAAGTTGGATCGAATATAATGATTCGACCTAGTATTGTATATTTTATGCACGTGAGGCAATACGAGTTGTTTTGATCTTTGGTCGACTTAAAAAAAAACGAGCTTTAGAAAGTTTGCTGTAGCCAACATGAGTTCTTGGGCCAGAACAGTTGATAAATCTCACCATTTTGTTCTGTATAATCTTCAACTTCTTTTGATCTGACTTGTTTATGTTACTATACCATGGTTAGCATAGTCAAATAAACATTGAATAAGAGCAAATCAGAATGTACGTCTTGCTTTTAAATCCATACAACTTTGATATCTGTACAAAAATTTCAGGCGAGAATTTGTTTTTTTTTACAACTAATTCTACTAAAGATGAAAATGAAATTGCGCTAAATACTTCACGAATCTCGTTTTGTTTGACTCTCGACTCAATCCATTTTCCTCTCTTTCTGCTGATCTAACCTCCTCTTTCTAGAGCTTTTACAATCATTTTCCTTTTCTATCTTTCTTTCTTTTTTGCCGTCTTCTATTTTCCCCATTGTTTCCTCTTTTCTTTTATCTCCTTCCCCAAATTCATAATTTCTTTATTGTTACAAATGTTTTAACTTATTGATTTCTATGTATACTTTGTTTTCAAGACGTATTGTAAAACAGCCTCTGAGGAACTATTCAGATTCAGATAAATTAATACTTCAACAAGCCCTGCTTCTAATTAGTTCTTCTTTTCTCGTGACATTACTATTATATTTGTCTTGTTTCATTGTATATTCTGTGTAATATATGTATATTAAATTGCAATAATTTTATTGTGTTATGTTTGGCATGAGAAATAAAAGCATTCGAATCTTGAATCTTGAATCTCAAAATTGACCATTATGGTCACGTTTGGTAAGGGGTTATTTTCCAATCGCTATTATCAGCAAAGGAGGTTTTGAAGGGCCTATCTGTGCCCTGTGTCATAAAACTTGCTATCAATAACAACTGTTAAATTTCGATGACAAATTTGCTCTCAGCCAATCAAATGCTACGATTTCAGTAGCTTATTTACAGTCATTGTTACGTATTATTCATAACAAGTTTTATGAAACAGGGCCCTGTGGTTCTAGGACAGTTACCCCCTGGACAATCAACCCGACAAATTACCAACAGGAAAATGACCCCCCCAAGGACAATACCCCGGAATATGACCCCCAAGGACACCCCCCCCCCGATGACAATTACCCCCCCCCCCTTTGAACAATTACCTCCTTGGACAATCACACCCCTCCCCACCCTCGGGGACAATTCTCTCTCCCCCCTTCGAACAAATTTAAAATCAATTTATTATCAGGGTGGACTTCCCATGTAATGAACAAGGGGTTATTTTCTGGGGGGGGGGTAATTTTCCTCGGGGATGGTTGTCCTGAGGGGGGGGGGGGGGTAAATTTCAGGGGGAATTTGGTGTGGCGGTGGTAATTGTCCTCGAGGGGGGGGGGGTAATTCTCCGGGGGTGATTGTCGAGGGGGTAATTATTGTCGTGATACGACCCTGATGCTAGAAAAAGTGGTCAAATGGACCCCTAACAACAACAGTTTAATCCCGAATTTGGTCCCAAATCGGGCCAATATTTTAGTCAGAATCAATTGATTGGTGGGATCCGACATCCAAATACAATATAAAAATGTATCTCTTAATAATCAATTCCATTTAATGAATTTACAGAGTTCGGACCACTCTGATCATTTCGATCGGTGGATCGCGTTTTGCTGCGCTGAACTTGTTGAAAGACGTCGACCCGCGAGCTGATGCAATTGTGAATCCATCCGTTTATCCCAACACATTACTTTGGAAGCTCGGATAAGAACATTGAGTGACCTACAAAACGGAATATCATTCTTGTTTTGTTTTTTCCCCAGCTAACAATCGCAATTCAATTAGATAATTTTTTTTTTTAGCAGACAGGTATCAAGTAGGGAGGTGGGAATGGCCTAGTGTTTTCTTCTTCTTTTTCAAAGTGATGATGTAGGACTAGATGATGAACGACGGCGTAAATAGATTGCCACACATCCATAACATAAGGAGGCAATTTGTTGATAACCCATTTTATTTATGATGTTGTTGATTATAGTTCTTGATTGTGGAAATGCAGTTTAAAAGGATAGTTGAGTTTTGTTGCAGAGGGCGCTACAAAAAAAAACTGTTGTGAGATAATAAAAAACGGAGTGTCAAATTTGAAAGAACAATATAAATGATCGACAAATTCATCTTTGTTTGATCTAAATAGGTTCAGTGACGGCCGAAATATCCATAAATATAACCATTTCTAATATTTGTGGGGCACCACAAATATTCGATAATTTTGAACCAACCGTTGAAAAACGAGATAGCGCTTATATACGTTTTATTCAAGCTAATGCCAATGTTGGATTATTGTTGGCTTTTCATGTTGGTTATGATACGCACAACCAGCCGACCCGTGTATTGATATTATTAATTAATTAATGAACGGTCACCGTAAGTTTGTTGAAAGTGGAGCTGAATTGGTACTCGTATTTAATCTAAACTGCACACGTTTTGCGGTATAAAATTACCTTAAACAAGAACTCAACTATCCCTTTCAAAGGGTTATTTGCCTTTTTTCGTAGGTGTTAACGTTTGAAGGGAGTTGCGTAACAGTGGGAAGCACGGGGACACGTTCTAAATCTAATAATTTTGTTTAAAGAGAGGAAAAAGTAAGAGAGAGAGAGAGAGGAGAGAGAGAGAGGGGGGTGGAGGGGAAAGGAAGAGAGAGGGAAGATGGAGAGGGAAGGAGGGAGATGGGTAGAGGGAAAGGAATAGAGAGAGAAAAAAAGAGGGAGAGTGGTGGAGGGATAGTGAGAAAGAGAGAGAGAGAGAGAGAGAGAAGAGGGGGGGGGGGGGGGGAGAGAAGTAAACAGAGGGTTGAAGGGGACGTGATAAGAAAATGACAAATCCACCTCTCGCCTTTACCCCCCCCCCCCCCTCCCCACTCCCTAAACTTTGGACTCGAAAATTCATGTTTAAAGTAAAATGTGAACTCATTCAAGGAATGCCTAGAAGCTTTTTTGGGGGTAAAGTAGGCCTTGATTCACATAGAACAGGGCAAGATAAGTGTATTCTCGTAGTTTTAATATGGAATATTCATTTTCAACTTCAAAAAAATATGAACTAAAAGATCTAGTTGCATAATAAATACGCCTACTGAATGAATGATGCATTGCTGTATAATAACAATCGGCTGTAGCAAGAATCGGCTGTTTGTATATGTTACTTCTAAAGGAAGAAAGAATATTAAACAGTTCATCTGGGCTTCAAATTAAATATCTATCCCAAGTTGTGTATCATTTTTACTTGGAAATTCGAATTTTTCTCTCAATCCAGATAGATCCATCGAAATTGGGGTATATGTATTGCAATATGTCGAAGGTGCCATTTATTTCATTAGTAATGAAATTGCCTCGATTGTTAAAACTTAAAATATTAATGAGATTCACCAACTGCGATTAAAAAAGGTGGCATGCACTTAGAGTGATTGTGTTTTTGGTGTCAACGATATCAGCGTTAGCATGGATTTAACTTGATTATCAAATGATATATTTGGAACAGCGGGAAGTGCAGCAGCGCAAAACAGAATTTTTTTAAAAGCAAAATAATAAGCAAGATAAAACATCAACAATTAAACAGAATTATGTGGAAGAGATAGTGGAAGAAAGGCAAAAACCTTGGACGCAAAAACCCCCTGTCAACACACAACATTTTCCGTGATTAGGCGTGATTAGTTATACTGTTTCGCGATAGTGATACTGTTTCGCGATAGTTTTACGATGAAATTGTGTGTGTGGACGCTCACTAACGATACGTCGTATAACGAAACTAGTCCAACGAAACGCAGGTTTGGGCATCGTTTCGAACTGAAACTCAATAACTAATCACGCCTAATCACGGAAATTGTGTGTGTGGACGAAACTAGTGTAACTAGTGTTACTAACTGGGCGGAGCTTAACGTGACCTCGAGCGAAAGGAGACCAGACCTCTCATTTCCGCTTCCATTTCATGACCGCATGCAGTAGCAAACTGCGCACCTGTACGACATTTCGCTGTAGAGTTTCAGGATTACTTTCTTCTGTGTGTGGACATCCTGGAATGTAAACGATGATTATTTATACGACGTTTCTTGTGTGTGGACACTCTGAAATTTAAACGATGATTCTTTATACGACGTTTCGTTATAGAGTTTCGGGATAAATTGTTTTGTGTGTGGACACGCTGTACAGACTGTTTCTAATTCGTTATCTATCATTTCCGCATTTTATGTCTTTCAGAGAGTAAAAAAGAGAGACAGAAAAATAGAGCGGGAAGAGAGAAAAGAGAGAGAAAGAAAGAGGGGGAGAGAAAGAGAGAGAGAGAGAAAGAGAGAGGGGGGTGGGGTGGTTGTGGGGAGGACAGAGGCTATTATTTCCTCAAACCAAATCATCTGTGACCCAATACTCGCAGAAGCAGTGGACGAACACTGCCCTCTCTTATGAATTTTAGTACAGTTAATCTCATTATCCTTATTCGGGTTCTATAAGACACTTACCCCCTGGACAACCAACCCGGATAAATACCCTCAGTCAACTACCCTTTAGGACAACTATCTTACGGGGTACATGTCTGGGGGTAGTTGTCCGATGGTAGTTGTCCTAGGGGGTAGTTGTCCGGGGGTTGTTGTCCGGGGGGTAGTCGTCCTAGAGGGTGGTTGCTCTAGGGGTAGTTGTCCTAGGGGGTAGTTGACTGCGGTGGTTATCCGGGGGTGGATGTCCAGGGGGTAGGTGTCCGGATACGCATTATTCATCTCCTTATTCAATCTGAGCCATGTGATGGATCACTGAAGAATAGTAATAAAGAAAAAGCGGCTAAAAAAAGTTGAAATGAAACAGCATCAATTGTTATCTCTAGAGATGACATCAAAATTTAGAAAAGAAACTTTAATGAACATAATTATCCAACCCTTCCGATTTGACCTTCGACCCTGTCTTGATATACTCTTCTTTCTCGTTATTGGTACCATCCCATCATTTGACCTTTTTTATTTACTTTTAATTTTACAATTTGTTTTTTATTATTGGGGTGGTCCTCGACAAATCATTTTTGACTACCCCTTCTACATTTGCTGATTTTTTCTTTTTTAAATATACATTTTGTGTGCCCATGCCTTGAGCCATAATGCATGGCCGTCCAGAGGATTTTTTTATGTTGGGGACCGGTGTAAAATGCAATAAATTATTGAAAATTTATTGCATTTTCTGTTTTTTTTTTAATTTATGGAAACTGCCCCCTACCCTAGCCCCCGCTGCGTACAGTCATGGTTCAGTGACAAAACAATGGCCTCGTAACTGTGAGGCCCCAGGATCAAAACCGTGTCGATGTGCTATATTAGTGCCCTTTTGTGGGGCATTAATCCTCATTACTGTCATTTATGGCTTGAGAGCGTAGGTTCCCTAGTTAATAAGCATAGTATCATACACATGCTTTAGCAGTTCCGCAAAACACACATTGGCAAGTTATTATTCAATAAAATCTGAGAATGTATACTATTATCTATATCTATTATTTTTAAATAATTTTTAAAATAATTCCATAAATTGGGGTAAAATTAAAATATTCCACCTGTATGAGCGACAGTGTAGTATTATTATTATCCATAATCACGCCTCGGATTGAATAAGGAGATCGAATAATGGAGTTTCCAGATAGCACATGGTACAAATGACCCCACATATATCCACAGATCTTTTACACATGGAGAAGTTCCACTTTGAGCATCTTAGAATAATAACTGCCAAAGTCCTAGATGTGATTCATGAATACCTCTTGTTTGACCTCTATCATAGAATGTACCGTTGGTGCATAAATGAATAATGTTACATAACTTTCATGAGCGCATATCCAGTATTCATCTCAGTGTGGGTTTTACCATTTTGGTACAAATGACCTTTATCTGCCCATGCGCAGATTGTATCTGTAAACTCCCTTATTATACTAACATTCAAAAGAGAGGGCAGTGTTCGTCCTCTGCTTCTGCGAGCATTGGGTCACAAGTGATTTGGTTCTATCTCTCTCTCTCTCTCTCTCTTTCTCTCTCTTTCTCAATCCCCGTCTTTCTTTCCTTCTCTCTCTATCTCTCTTTCCCTCTTTTATTTCCTTTTCACCCTTTCCTCTCTTCTTCTCTCTCGCTTAATATGTGTGAAAATTATTGTCTTTTTTTTCTTCTTACTAGCAAATTAGAAAATACCCCTTTCCGAAATGCACTATTTGATTTGGATTGGTTCATGAAAAATTAAAACGTACAGGAAACGAAATCTCGGGCAGAGAGGATATAACATGCAGAAATAATCAATAACGAAATGGATTCGGAACAGATTGTACTTGCTTCCCAGATTTCGTCTGTTTTTGTTCTTTATTTTGGTTGTTGCCGCTGCACTTCTCTCTGTCCCACATAATTCTTTTCAATTGTTAATGTTTTGTCCTGCTCATTATTTTGCTTTAAAAAAAAATACATTCTCTTTTGAGCTGCTATTCCATATTAATAATTTATGTAATTTGTAAGTTCAATCCATCTAAATGCTGATATCGTTGAAAAATTAACATGTCGATACCGAAAACCAATCTAGCGTTTAGGTGCGGTGAAATCGGGCATGTCCTGTTGCTTGGCAACTAAATTGTTTGAACGCTAATTGCAAACGTTGACATCCCTTGAGAATTTCAATGTAGGATGCTGTAGTTAAATGCTGTACTAAATGCAATTTAACTTCCATTTAGTTCATTCCCTCCCTCCCCGCAATGGAATGGCAGAAGGAGAGGGGAGAAACAAAAAAGAAAAGAAAAAATTAAACCAAAGAAAGAATGAGAAAAAAGAAGAAGGATAGAACAATAGAAAAGGTAATGGGGGAAAAGAACCCTCCAAAGAAAAGAAGATCAACACAACATCATAACACAACGCTCTCTCTCTCTCTCTCTCTCTCTCTCTCACCCCCTCTCTCTCTCTCTCTCTCTCCCTTCTCTCTCTCTCCCTCCCCTCTCTCTCTCTCTCTCTCACTCTCTCTCTCTCTCTGTCGCTCTCTCTTTCTCTTTCTCTCTCTCTCTCTCTCTCTCTCTCACACTCTTTAAGTGTATGCCACTTTTTTCGTATAGCAGTCGGTGAAACACATTAATATTTTAAGCCTAAATGAACACATGCATACAATCAAGGCAATTTTATTATTAACGAAATATATGGAACCTTAGACTTATTGTAATACAATACATGTTTATCAATTTCGATGGAAATATCTGGATTAAGAGAAGAAATAGAATTTCCGAGTAAAAATGCTATTTCATTTGAAGTCCATATAAATTGTTTAAAAAACTTTTTCCTTTAGAAGTAAAATTTAACAACAGCCGATCCTTGCTACAGTCGAGTGTTATTACAGCAATGAATGATTGATTCATTAGGCGTATTTATTATGCAGCTTGTTCTTTTATTTCATATAAATTGAAATTTGAAATGATTATTCCATATTACAACTACAAGAATACACTTATCTTGCCCTATTCTTTGTGAATACTGCTTGAGCTCCTGTATTGAAGGCCTCCTTTACAAAATATTAGTGTTCTCACTCTACCAACTAATCATCTCCAGCTTCTGAGTATTTCTTGAATGAGTTCACATTTTACTTTCAAAGTGAATTTCTGCAGTATTATGCATTCCAATTACTCCTCTTGTGTTCACGTTGTAATATCAATGACAATCAACTTTCTGTAATACTTTTAACAGTGTGTAAGAAAAAGGGCGTAGCACAGGTCTAGCAACTGAGGGGGGGGGGAGCTCTCGTATTATGGGGGTCCGTGAGGACTGGTTTCAAATGGGTGGATGGATTTTGTGCCACTTTAAAGGCCAATAATCGGGGGGGGGTGGATTTGTCATTTTCTTATCACCTCTCCTTCCCCTCTCTCTCTTTACACCCCTCCCTCTGTTTCTCTCTCTCCCTCCCTCCCTCTCCATCTTCCTATCTCTCTCCATTTCCACCCATCCCCGTCCCCCTCTCTCTCTCTTACATTTTCCTTTTTTATTCAATTATAAGGGGGAGTGGAACGTGTCCCCGTGCTTCCCATAGCTATGCAACCTCCTTCGAACGCCAATACCAACGGAAAAGGGGCTAATTACCGTATTAAACTGCATTTCCACAGTCAAGGACTAATCAACAGCAACAGAAATAAACTGGGTTATCAACAGATTGCCTCCTTTTGTCATTGTTGTGTGCCAATTTATTTACGCAATCCGTCATAGTATCTAGTCCGTCATCATCACTTTGAAGAAAATAGAGAGAGAAAGAAAAACAGGCCAATGCCCCATTATTATTTGATACCTTTCTGCACACAATAATCGAAAAATATAGAATCCGAACACAATTCCTCTCTTTTGTCGAATTGAGTTGATGACCCTTTCCATTGTGATTTCAATGGGATTAATATTTTATTTGTCTCATTACTTGATCCGAGGCTTTCGACATGATGGATTGGATTGGGTTTTTGTTCTTTTTCCAAGAGCAAACAATTGAAAAGGGGTTATTGACTCAACGGGTCTACTACTACACTGCATTGTAAATAATTTCTGTTCTTTGTAACATTTTATGATCTTTTTTTTTTTTTTAATTCTCAGAAATGAGGAAAAGATATAATTGAATTGAATTGCGATGGTTTACTGGATAAACAAAAAAACAGAATGATATATTCCG
The DNA here is from genome assembly GCA_035222895.1 of Strongylocentrotus droebachiensis. Lineage (NCBI taxonomy): Eukaryota > Metazoa > Echinodermata > Echinoidea > Camarodonta > Strongylocentrotidae > Strongylocentrotus > Strongylocentrotus droebachiensis. The sequence continues at coordinate 123,265 of JAVYIG010004349.1, read as the reverse complement.
CGGGGCTTCAATCAGTTCAGCGCAGCAAAACGCGAGCCACCGATCGAACTGACCAAATTGGTCTGAACTTTGTAAATTCATTCAATGAACTGATCGTTTTGAGATCAGGGAACATTTTTATATTGAATTTGGATGTCCAATCCAACCAATCAAATGCAAAAATATTGGACTGGTTTTGGACATTAATTAGTGCAAATAAGCATTTTGTGGCCAAAAAGTGACTAAAATTACCAAATTGTTGTTGTTTGAGGTATCAATTTGACCACTTCTTCTAGCACCAGTGCCCTGGTTCACAAAACCTGTTATCAATAAGTTACAATGACTGTTATAAGCTACTGAAATCGTGGCATTTGATTGGCTGAGAGCGAATTTGTCATAGAGATTTAGTATAGATATATCGACTGCTATGAGAAGCCTGGCTCAAGGGGACGTTGCATCCTCCCATGACCCCGATGCGCGCCTGGGTCCCCGAGAGCCAACAACCAGGCCTCGAATATTAATTCAGTCGATATGTCTTTTATGTACCGAATTGACACAAAATCTACCAAGAATTCTTACGTATCCTTTTCTTAAGTAAAGATTGGGTAAAACATCACATAAAATCTGAGACACTGTCTGTTAATCTTCGCTGGAAAGATGACTGAATGCTACAATCATTTTGGGGATCGCAGACAAAAAGCACTGTATGGTATCCGCGCTCGCACAAACTAAGTTTTGACATGTAAAACCAATGGGGATCGCAGCAAAATTTTACTATTTTCCCGGTACCCGGAATCCTGCGGGAATCTCACTCATGAACTATTAACCACTAATGGCATTGTTCGTTTCTTAACGGGAATGGTTAAAATCACAACTCCAATTTTGATCAATCAGATGGCTAGATTTTTAAAGAGAGGTATATAACAGTTTTTATTGATATTATAGAGATATCGACTGCTTTGAGAGGCCTGGCTGTTTTATATGCCCAAGGAAACGCGCGCCGAGGGGTCATGGCAGGATCTGCTAGTTCCCTAGAGCATATAAGGCAGCCAGACCTCGATACGAATATTAAAGCAGTCGGTATGCCTTTTAAATATGCCGAATTGAAACAAAAATCTAACAAGAATTCTTACCTTATCCTTTTATTGAGTAAATATTGGTTAAAACATCACGGAAAATCTGAGACACTGTCTGTTAATCTTAACTTTAAAAATGACTGAAATGTTCCATCATTTGGGAATCGCAGACAAAAAGCACTGTATGGTGTCCGCGCTCGCACAAAGACAATTTTAACACGTAAACCAATGGGTATCGCAGCAAAATTTTACTATTTTCATGGTAACCGGAATTTTGAGGGATCTCACTCATTCTATGACCGGGCATGGTGGCTCAGTGGTTAGAGCGTCCGCCTCATGAACGGGAGGTCGTGGGTTCGAACCCCGGCCAAGTCATACCAAATACTTATAACAATGGGACCTCCTGTCTTCTAGCTAGGCGCTCAGCATATTAGATTGGAGAAGGGTAGTAATAACATATGTATGTTATGCAGGGCCCGCTGGAAGGGCAGTTTCATAACTGAAGTGGCTACCCTTTGTAAATAAAACGTTATTATTATTATTATTATTACTAGGACTATTAACCGTCATTGGCATTTTACGTTTCTTTACGGGATTGGCTAAAATCACGACCAATCAATTTCGACCAATCAGATGGTTGGATTTCTAAAGTGAGGTATATAACAAGTTTTATGAAACAGGACCCAGGGCACATTCTTACATTGAAAAGGCCCTTAAAATCGGAAACATTACCCCCTTATCAAACGTAGCCGTAATGGTCAATTTGGGTGAAAAAAGTGGCCAAAATGATCAAAACGTCGTGAGTATAGTCAACAGGACTGATATATTTTGAGTCAGCACACCAGTTTTACCCCTGATAATTATTTAACCTTCGCAATCAAACATTTGGATTATATTCCCTTATCTTCTAATATATTACAATGCAACAAATGATATTGTTGTCCACTCTTTCCCCACAATGCATCACGTGAAATCGTCTAAAAACCGGTATCGTTAGATGACGCTGTGGATTATGAGTCCACCGTATTATCCTGTCCTTCAGCTTCACCAGCGCATAATCCCCTTCAAGGAACAGTAGCAGACTACAGTAACAGACTTCATCTGGGTAGAGAGGTAACTGTCGATATAATGATTTATCAAAAATAACATCAGTCAACGATTCATTTTATTTAGAGCAAGAAGGTCGTTATCTGGGGTGTAGATTTCAGTAAGAAGGGCGCTTAGTATACAATTTTATCTGAGTAAAATGTTAAAGTATTATCCACTCTAAATATCAAGCGTGTAAAAGATGCCGCCGGCCGGCCGGTCGGGCTGTTTAGCTGGGAAAACGAATCTCTCTACACGAGGATTTCATGAGATGTTGCGTTACGAATATCTGCTAGGGAACACCGAAAACAACCTTTCAGTAGATTTCGCGCCAGAGTCCGATAAGAACGTTTCGTCACCGAGTAGATGATCACATTGCACAGAGGATTGAGGAGCAGTGGCCAACTCACCAACACCCTAATGACGGTCGACACATCTGTAACCTTAGAAATATATATTTGGCTTATTGTGAAGGGTGCCCATGCCGCGACGTAGGTACCCGTCACCAAAAGTGTCATGCGTATCGCTTTGTGGTTGACATTCTTCTTGGCCGCCAGGGGCCTTTCGTCCGGTAAGTCCGGCTCGTCGCTCCCGGCTACTTTGGAGACTCGAGTTGTGAATTCCTGGACCTGAATACGTCTTGCGTGTCTCTTGCTGATGCAGATGATCCGTGCGTAAATGATGGCCAGGATGGGAAGGAAAGACCAGATACAAAGTGAGAAGATCGCGAGCGAATACGCGATGAAGCTCGGCTCGTAGAAAATCATAATGCAGGCGCCAAGTTTGGAGTGTTGAATTATACCCAGGCCTAGGGGGTTCACGAAAAGTATGACAAGGAGAAACGTTGCTTCAGTGATGACTGCACTTATGGCGATCATGACAGCTTTTCGCCGATCCATGATGGCCATGTAGCGGAGCGGAGAGGCTATACTGAAGAAGCGATCCAGATTGAGGAGCAGCAAACTAGCCGAGGATAGACCGGCGACTAGCGTCAAACCGAAACCAAAGATCTTGCAGATGACATCTCCAAAAGGCCAACCACCAGCGATGGCAGAAGGCAAGGCGGGAAGGAGAACGACACCGAGAAGAATATCAGCAGAGGACAAACAGTTGTAGAAGACTTTACTGGCTTCGTTGATGTCAGGTAGGCGAGGGATGACGATGAGGTTTAAGATGTTGGTGCAGATGATCAGGACGGCGAAAATGAAGACGACAAGGCCTTGAAGAATATAGATAAGTCTCTTGGCGTCGTCATCCTCCTCCCCTTTGGGCCCAAGGGTGTTGTTTAGCGTCTCCATGTCTGGTTAGATCTGCAGTGGAAAGGATGAACGATGAAATAATCGGTAATTATTTAGTATACTGTGACATATTAAGTAATTATCGCCTACACTGCGTGCAGTCCGGACAAGCAACGCTCTCTCTCTCTCTCTCTGTATCGCTCTTTCCCCTCTCTCTCTCTCTCTCTCTCTCTCTCTCTCTCTCGATACCTCCTCCTTCATCTTTCTCTCCCTCTGTACCCCTCCTTCTCTCTGTTTCTATCCCCTTTCTCCCTTCCTCCCATCTTCCAGCCCCAGCTCTCCTCTCTCCCTTCAGCGCACATCCCATGTGTGTGTGTGCGTGCGCGTGTGTGTGCCTGTCCCACTCACAACTGCATTGCTAAACAAAAACTGCTGCCAATCAGAAAAGCGACTGGCAATCAAGTTTCAACCGTCTTTCCCGCGGAAATCGACATAGATGTGTCAACATTCTGTTTAGCTGCCATACTCGGGTGGTGTCTTGGACAAATAAATGGTGATTTATACAATTTTATTGCAACAACTACGCTGAAGTGTAATGTCTGCATTCATTTACAATAAAGCGTAAAATGTAAAGCGAAACGCCAGTAAATGTGAAATAAGACTAATATACGAATGAATGGATAAAAAACAAAATAAACAAATAACCATAACAAAATGTTTAAAAATAATTAAATATATTTAAAAGAATAATAATGAATGAAAGAAGAAATGTATAAATAAATAAATGAATACAAAAATCAATCAGTTCAATAATAAAGGAATGAATAGAATAAATAAATGAATATACAAATCAATGAATTCAATAATAAAGGAATGAATGCAATAAATAAATGAATAAACAAATATATAAATACCCAAACGGTATGCTTATGATTTAACTAACCGATTTATATCCATTTATCCTCATTATAATATCGCTTGAACTGCTTAAGTTCTTTTTAATACAAGTGCCATGTAAATGGACATCGCTATTTTGCCTAATGGGGAAATACCAGTCGTTAATGAAAAATGCATCAAAAGTGGCTGGATTAAAACGTGTAGTATTTTTTTTCTTGTCTACACCGCAACAACCGCTGCTTCCGGACTAAAAACGTCTCTCATGCATAATACAGTTGCAATTATAATGGTTAAGCTTACAAAAGATACATCGTGTACTACTCCATGCGTAATAATAATTGTTGTAGTTGGGGCACATTAGAGTACAAATCGTCATTTGTATCTCTTTTTTTGGCGAGAGAGAGAGAGAGAGGGAGGGAGAGAGAGAGAGAGAGAGAGAAAGAGAGAGAGAGAGAGAGAGAGAGAGAGAGAAATACCATGTAGAAAACTTTGCATTTGCCCTGTTGGTAGTACACAATTTGTACATTGTATGAAAAATGAATTCTTAAAAGAAGCGGGTTTCCACGTCTGTACATTAATGTACAGAAGCGGAAATTCACTTGCGAATGAAGGCATAGTGATCAGATCGTTTGGATTGGAAATCCATGGTAAAAATTAGTGGAATCCAAGTCAATTCAATTAATTCAAATAATGTCATTTCCATTTTCTCGAGAGAGTTATCCAGCCATTAACTCATAGCCTGCCATAAGGCTGCATGCACGCTACCGTTTTAGTGCTTTGTGCATGCGAGTGAGCTAGTGCTTCGCTGCCTTGTGCATGCTTGTACGCATTCGTAATAGCAATTATTGTTCATGCTAATTTAACTGTGCTGTGTGTTTCGCACGCGCCATTCATAGAACCATCGCGTTTAAAAATCAGATTATCTAAAAAATAAACTTGGCACGGGGGGATTTGGGGCTTGGCGCAATGGGGATTAGCCCTGTGGCATGATTTAATATGGAGAAAGAATGGCTCCTTTAAAATGGATTTCCACTCCCCTGCATTGAGACAGTACATGTACAGATACTCCCTTTTTATCTTTCTCTCTTTCTCTCTCTCTTTCTCCTTCTCTATCTATCTCCCTCTCTCCCCTCCCTCTTTGTCTCTATATCTCTTTCTCCCCCCTTCCTCTTCGTCTCTATCTATCTACCTATCTCTCTCTCTCTTTCTCTATCCACACTGTTGCCCATAAAGCTGGAATATATTTTTCTTTCATCTTTTCATGAAATAATGTTGACAATATTGTTTATAATCTTAGAAACCCGTTATTAATCAATATGAAGAGTAAGAGAGATTGATCAATAAAATCCTGAGAATATATAAACTATATACCAAGAATCAATCACAATCTCGCAATCACTCATGAACATTTTTTTCTTTAAAGAGAAGGTTGAGTTCTGGGAAGAGGTGAAAAATAGCTTGTGAGCGTTATCATTGTTATTATGCAAGTGTGGAGGAACATCAGATAAAAATTGTTCCCTGAAAAGCATCATGCTTTTCAAATGCTTTCATATTCTAAATATGGCATGTAACAACATAAAAATCGGGACGGATGTTTATGCCACATGTTCGTGAAGCCCTATATACACTTTACTGTGTAGAGTGCTTGTAGCTTTACCAAGACTGGGCCAAATTTCTAATCATATTTATGATTCCAGCACCTTGGAGTACCCACCAATACCTAATATGCTAGATGATCATCCTTTTCTAATCAATTCCACACTGTTTCATTCACAATTATTGCATAATCAGAACTCAACTTTATTAGGCAACAGTGTATCATCTACGATATTGCCCTTTTTCTCCGATGTGATCTACCTCTAAATATCTGTTATACCACTCCATATCGACCAATCTATCTTCATTTATTAACAGGCGATTCATTGATTTTCAATCACTCTATTTGCACTCCCATTCATTAAGTTTGAATGCACGGTTTGCTCAACATTCGCATACAATATATTGCTTCGCCGGAAATTAAAATTTCGTTTGCCAACATTTTCTTTTGTATTAAAGTGGTTGAGTTGCACGATACTTCTTTTCCTGCATACATCTCATCAGTTCGTTCAAATAGGCGGAAAATGGATGAACACTCTTTGTATTCGCAGAAAAAAGGAAAAAAGGAGAAAAGAAAGCAATGTAGGCCTACCCTATATCGCTAGCGGATGTGAAGGAGGGGCGAGGATGATATTAATATCTGGGCCATGTAACCTTAACAATTGACTTTTTATTGTAAAAACCTCCAATCTGAGCTTGGTGCAATTAATTGTATCTTGCCATGTACGCCCTATACATCTATCTGTAACATATAAAATTAACTTTAAGTAGAACTGTCTATCCTGACAGTTTCGGCTGATTGAAGGAAATATGACTAATGTGTGTGTACGTGTGTGTGCGTGTGTGGTTGGGGGGGGGGGGGGGAGGTCAGTCAATAATTAATATATCTTTCTATGCTACAGAGCCCTGACCTCATTATTGTCTGGTGCATTGGATAGAAAAAAGACCCTTTTTTCTATCTCTGACATAACTAATCTATTAATCAATATACCAGATGAGAGCTAAAAACGTGTTTGATTATAATGGCTCAGTGGCAGAGCAGTTAGTGAAACTTTGGTAAGGCATCGATCCTCATTACCAAGTCCATCAGAGAGGACTTTAAGCCATCGGTCCCCTGGTTGCTTACTTACAAGCACAGGCATGCTTTCTTGGCGGTCAGGTAAACCAAACAAACAAACCCCCCAAAAAGACTTCCACAACATTTTACAGCAATCATGGCAATGGATAGAAGCTACTAAAATTGGCTGTGAATTTGTTAATATAGAATTTCACACTTGTTACTGATAATTAGTTTTTATGAGATTAGGTCCAAAATGATATGCTTCGGCAGACCACGTCTTTGGTCTTGTGGAGGTGGCGTAGTAAAGTGGATCGATCAGTTGGCTTCAATTGTGAGGTCAAGAGTTCGAACCCATCCATGGTAAATTATGTTAGGGAGGCGCGATAGCTCAGTCGGTAGAGCAGTGGTCACGTAACTGGGATGTCCGGATTCGAAACCAAGGCGATGCGCGAGTGTCTCTCGGAGAGGACCTTAAGCTGTCGGTCCTCTGGTTGCTTACTAACATCTTAGCAGTCAGGTACAATAACCACCACTACTACACGACCTCGTGCAGACAAGACATTAATACTTTCAGCTAGATCAACCTATTGCATATGTATTCTATCTTTCAGTAAACACAATTTATATCTGGAGCTTTGTGAAGTTAGCTAATGAAGGGAAGGTAGTGAAAAGTAAAGCGCTTAGATAGATTATTGTTAAGCATTCTAAAATTGATAATGTATTTTGCGATTCATAATGTTCGCGATTGCGATGGATTTAGCCGTCTTATAATTACCTTAGCGCGCTAAAGCATAATTTGAGAAAGACCCACAAATTACTTCACCTAGGTGAAGAGAGGCAAATTATACCTTGCATAAAATAAATTAGTGGGCGGCTGGGATTTGAATCCTAAACCTTTCCATTGAGAGACATGTAAATAAACCACTTGACCAAGACCAATCCCGAGTGACCACCATCTATGAAATGCCACAGATGTCAGGAAAAACGACAATTACTCAATAAAGTTCAAGGATGTTGGGCCGATGATGGGGACGATTAATGATTTATTGACAAGGGTATCTCTCTCTCCCCCCCCCCCTCTCTCCCCCCCTCTCTCTCTCTCTCTCTCTCTCTCTCTCTCTCTCTCTCTCTATATATATATCTCTCTCTCTCTATAAGTGCCATATCGATTAACTTTGGCAATCATGCTGAACAAGGGTATAGTAGATGTGTAAAGATAATCAGTAATCAGGTGTTAAAGGTAAAGACCAGTTTTGGTCATGCAATTGCATTTTTAAAGAAACGTTGTGGAATCGATCAGAAAAGGTTGATCATCTAGTGTATAAGTATTGGTGTGTACTGGAGGGTTCTGGAATCATCAAAATGATAAGAAAGTTGGCCCAGTCTTGATAAAGTTACAAGCACTGTATACAGAAAGATGTGTGGGACAACGCGACACGTGCGCGATATCTATCAGGTCCGGATAGATATAATAATTTACCAAAATATGTATCGATAAGTTCCCGGCAAAATTTGTATCATTACGTATTAGTCAAAACATATTCTTTCACATGATTGGTAATTAAAGAGCTTCCATTTCATTTGTTGAGAGGGGGGCGTTTCCAAAACAGGTATAAGCCGAAACCAAAGGCGCCGAAGAAAGGGAGAAGTCCCACCCCCCCCCCCCCCCCCGCAAGAATGTCGGAAATACAAGGCGTATACAGTCACTGGTATTATAGAAGGGGCCATTAAAACACGTGAGATTACGATGTTGCATACAAACAGATCCAGCTAGGGTATCCCTCGACGAAGGCGTCGCTGTTTTTTTTTTCTCGACTGAGCAGTAAATCTATTTAAATATTTTGCGCAATTTTCCGACCTGCTAGCTTTTATGTTAGACCTTTCTTTAGTTGGTCTAAATCCATAAGGAGGGGCAAATTGTCCCTTATACCCATCTCTCAATTACACCTGTATGTATACCCCATGAAAACATATGTTTCCGGTCAATAGTTTGCCCCAGCACCAGTAAAAAGGAGGAAAAAAGACACACACTGGAACAGAATTAGCGCCGAAAAAATGTCAAAGATTTCAAGTAAGTCTTTAAAAAGATCTCCCCTTAAAGAAGTAAACATGAATAACTCTGCAAGAAAACATCACAATACCCTCGTAAATCTATCATGATCACAAAAATACCCAAATTGAATAACAAATTTACACTGCCTCGTATATACACCCCCCCCCCCCCCTACGGAGCCCGGGAAGGGACATGGGAAAAATATTTTTTATCTCATTAAAACGAGATAATATCTCATTTTAATAAGATAAATATCTTATTAAAACAACATTATATCTCATTTTAATAAGATAAATATCTCATTAAAACGACATATATCTCATTTTAATGGAATAATTATCTCATTAAAACGAAATAATTCTGAATCGGCGAATCTGTGCACCGTACGCGTATTATACCATAGACCTCTATGATTATACCAAGCAGCTATAACTAGCTACGACTTCGACTTTACACATTTTTGGTCATGGCGCTGATAAGTGCAATGTGATCGTTTTGATGCCGATTAAAATACTAAGCTTTATTAATAATAATCAGACCTTTTCACTGCCTGAATTTGTCTCAATCAAATGTAATTGAGTCTTGACGGTTGACCATGTGGTTGACACACTTGTTATAAAGTATGTTACTACTCTAGTTGGATGTATCCCCCCCCCCTCCACTCAGTGTTATTTAGGGTACGCGTATGCATGTTCCCTCCTTTTGAAAACACCCCCCTAAGTCCGGTGTGTAAAGTCAATACGGGCCGGATTTTTTGTGTATTACGAGCCGGACTTTGGTGCATGAAAAGTACCCCTTTACAGGACATTTTGGGAGCACGCATGCGGTCCCTCCGACCCCGGAGTGGGGGGCAGGGTATGTATCCAAGGCGCACTCGTAATCCTTGTTTGAATACAGTTCCCCCTCCCGCGCGATCGAACCGCGGAAGCTTCGACGTTTCATTAAATTATTAGAGAAAAAAGACATAGTTCGTTGTACCGTTCTCTATTCTTAATCCCTGTCTGAATTCAAATCCCCCCTCTTCCCCCTCCTCTCTCTCTCATTTTATGGCCGTTTGGGGGGGGGGGGGTGGGGCGACCGCCCCCTGGCTACGCGCCTGATGTCGACTGTCAAGACTTAAGTAAATTTGATTGAGACAAATTCAGCCAGTGAAAAGGTCTTTTTGATAAAGCTTAGTGTTTTAATCGGCAACAAAAGGATCACATACTGACATAGCACTTACCTTTCCACACGTATATACGTCAGCGCCATATGACCATGTGGATGTGCAAAATCGAAGTCGTAGCTATCAGCTATATAGCTTGGTATAGGCCTATATGTTGCACAAATTCGCCAATTCAGAATTATCTCGTTGTAATGAGATATATCTCGTTTTAATGAGATAAATATGTCGTTTTAATGAGAAAATTATTATCCCGGGCTCCGTACCCCCCCCCCTCCCCAAACCCCCACATACCATCGTGATAATGGCTCAACATCCTTAACACTTTATCCAACTCTCTTTTTGCCAACGTTTCTGGGGGATTTATAGCATAAACCTACAAACGAAATTACAAGTAATGGGCTCAAATACAATTGTCCTCTCATATCCATACTGTAATTATATCGCAACCCCAAAATGTATTAAACAAGATTGTTGCTAAGATACGTAGTTTTTAAGTTTTGCCTTTTTTAACTACGTGTATCAACCTTACTGTAACTGGTGCTAACTTTTTTCAAGCTATTCTGGTTCAGACTATGACATTCTTAACGACTGAGAAAAAAAATTATGTTCCACGATCCCAAAGGAAAATTAATTGAAGAAAACCACTTCAAATGCCGAACCTGGTTTGTCTGCTCTTATATTAAAAAGAATACAGCATCGTCTTAATTCGCGGTATTGCTGCTTCCATTTAATGACTTATGATTCGACTCGAGTAAAAGATTATAACCCAGAGTATCAACATGAGTTGTCAGAATGAATATTCCTTGGTTTGATAATGGACCTACTGTAGTAGGTCCATGGTTTGATGTCCACACAAAGCAGAAAACGGGGTCAATGGTGTGATGATTGCTGAGATGATTCCAATTTCGATGAAATCAAATTTTGAAGAACAAAATCGTCTTTTATTTACCTGTATGAAACGTGGAGAGGATGACAAGAGAGACACCAAAATACAAGCATGTTCTTTTCGTGTAGCACCATAAGAAACAAACTAAAAAGAATCATAAATGTATTCGAATCGCTCTTTCTCTTTTGCTTCTGTTTCAGATGGAGAAGTCAAAGAAAATGGTGGTAGATCTATAGGGAAACTATAATTGAAGAGACGCTCAAAATGCACAATTCGTGTCCAAAGAATGTATTGTCCAACACTTTTACACCAGAAAGTCAATTCGTAACAGACACAGGTGTCCCTGTGCCTCGAGAAACAATAAAGCAGATTTTAAAGTAAAAACAATGTCCGTCTTTTTAAGCTGATGTCGAAGAATAAATAAATAAAAATTGAACCATATCCGCATCTCCGAGAATCCTATCAACAACAGCATGGGTATTTTTCCTGCATTAAACAAACACAGCAAAACAATGTCGTTTGTAACGAAGTGCAGAGGTTCTCCATAATGGCCTGCGAGTATTTTGGAAATAATTTGTTTGATCGTGACAAGTCATGTGTAACTGGAAATGCGACGCCAGCGCCCAAACAATAATAATGATGATGATAACACGAAGAGTGAGAGCGCTTGTGCCATGTTCATCTACCCCGCATCACCTAATTAACTAGCGCCTCAAATTGACCCCAAACCGCTTTCAAATCGACTGACTATTTTCTTTTCGGATTAACATCATATTTTATACGGTGTGTTGTCGTTGTTGTCCGTGATAACAGCTAGGAGTTGAACCTGGTGATACTGGGCTAATTATACGCAATGCAATTTTGATGCGACCGCCAAAATGAAAGAAAGAAACAAAAATGGAGCGTAAAATATTGATCGCGTTGGTATCAATAATTGACCCAGTGTCGATTCGACGTCATGAGGCATAATTAAGAAACGGAAACGGCAAGAAACTGACCAGGCACTAAAAGGATCGATATATGAATAGGGTTTTCACCTCAAAGGGGAACCCAACCCTTATATTAAGTTGGTTTTAATAGAAGCAGAAAAATGAGAGAAACCGGTCAGTGAAAGTTTGAGCTCAAAAAGAAAATAATAATGATTACAAATAAGAAATTAGAAAAAATGAATATTTGAAGGCGTGATCAACCAAACACAAATTGGCAACTCTGTAACGTATCTTGCCAGGTATTAAACGGATATTGCTCAAACTTTAACTAATTTTGTTATTTTTACTTTTCTGCTTATTATTAGAACCAAACAAATATCAGGGTGGACTTTGCCACTGGGGGGGGGGGGGGGGGATTAATACACTGTAAAACTTTCTGTCAATGTTGTGTGAGGATTATGACGAGTTCGATTTAGTTTGATTTGAAATTTAAGCGTGAGATAATGTTGCACCTATCTTGACTGGACGTCAATGCTCCATCAATGAAACGAGCTCAGATAGAGGGAGAGAGAGAGAGAGAGAGAGTGAGAGAGAGAGGGGAGGGAAAGAGATACACTGAGAGAGAAAAAAAGAGAGAGAGAGAGAGAGAGAGAGAGTGAGAGGGGAGGGAAAGAGAGACACTGAGAGAGAAAAAGAGAGAGAGAGAGAGAGTGAGAGGGGAGGGAAAGAGAGACACTAAGAGAGAAAGAGAGAGAGAGAGAGAGAGAGAGTTAGATAGAACGAGAGAGAGTGAGAGGGGAGGGGGAGGGGGAGGGGGGAAATGAGGAGAATAACTTTAAAAAGAAAGTAGGAAAGAAAAAAAAGGGAAGAAAGGGAGATGGGGAAAGTAGGGAAGAGGGAAAATGAGAACAAGAGGATGGATAGGGAACAATAAGGCTATTAATAGGAGGAAGGTAGTCAAGAAAGGTGTTATACAAGGACAGAAATCAAAGAAGACAGGAGGGGGGGGGGGGGGGGAGAGAAAGAAAGAGAGTGCAAACAAGTAGGGGGCAGGAACGTTTACGAGCTAGACAGAGACGAGAGAACAAGAGGGAGAGAATGACTTAATACATGTACTTGTATGATAGTTACATTAATTATAAATAGCCAGAAAAACCCAAAACAAAACACAACAAAACTAGACATGTGATCGTGCTAAGGATACACGAGCGTTATCGCATTATTTATTTGTTCATACAATCGTGACAGATCATCAATATGACATTTAAGATTGAAATTCTCATCGCGATATTGAACATCCTCATTACGATCGGAGCGCGATCCTGTTGTGGCCAAGGATTTGCCCGGTCCCTAGAGCATCGTCATATTATCAAACTGTCATTTTCAGGAGCTCTTAATAGCATGACATCAACTCGTTCATCAAGTTTGTTTTTTTCCAAATCGATTTGCGTAATTATTCAGCTAATCACGCATTACGTATTATCATAATCATTGGCATATCTAGATCTTGACACCAAGGGGGGTAAAATATCTCAAGTTACTGTGATTCATAAACCTGTATGGGTAAAGTCTCTTTTGAGGGCCGTACGTGGTTTACGTTAAAAGGCGGGCGCTAAAAATGACTTATTTTGGGAGAGAAAAAATTAAAGGTAAGTCTTTCCATTTGTCTACTTTTCGCGCGTTTCTTGACTTGTAATGATTCCCTATCCTAACATAGCTGGTAAAATAAAGAACACACAACAACAACAAAAGAAAAAAAAAGGGGGGGGGGGCATTACCTTCCGTTGTTGGAAACCCGCCGAAAAAGGGCAAATAAATGCCCCAGCCCCCGGCCCTCCCCTTGCTCCTTCAAATACCCTAGTGGTCATAGGGATGATGAAAAGCAATATCATCATATTAATGGCACTTTACCCGCATTCACCCATCAACTGATTATTTATTCATGTAATTAATCAAGACCGTTTAGTTTATTTTGTTAACAGTCTAATCGTCAGAATGCATGCGTTCTGTTAAATAATTAGTGCACAGTATGACGTACAAGGGGAGGGGAGGGGGGGGGGGGGCGGTTAGATTAGTGGATCTCACAGGCTTCCTTTACAAGGTATTAAACGGATATTGCAAACCTTGCCCTCGAAGAACGAGTTGACGATATTGAGTTAGCAGACACACATTGGGTTAAATAGTTAAGATTCACAATCATGAAATATTTTTTTTTTTAAAAGGTTGTCTTTATTTGGTTTTGCTTTTTCCCTCTCCGGTAAAGAAAATTAAACAATAAATTTGAGTTGAACTACTTTCCAAATACAGATAAATATGAAACTCAATTAAAAAAAGAAGATATTCTCCCCCTTCCAAACTCTCTCCCTCCCCTCTTCCTCACTCTCTCCTCTCCCTCCTCCTTCCCACTCCCCTCACTCTCTCCTCTCCTCCTCCTTCCCACTCCCCTCACTCTCTCCTCTCCCTCCTCCTTCCCACTCCCCCTCACTCTCTCCTCTCCCTCCTCCTTCCCACTCCCCTCACTCTCTCCTCTCCCTCCTCCTTCCACTCCCCTCACTCTCTCCTCTCCTCCTCCTTCCACCCCTCACTCTCTCCTCTCCCTCCTCCTTCCCCTCCCCTCACTCTCTCCTCTCCCTCCTCCTTCCACCCTCCCTCCTCACTCTCCCTCTCTCCTCTCCTCCTTCCCACTCCCCTCACTCTCCTCTCCCTCCTCCTTCCCACCCCCTCACTCTCTCCTCTCCCTCCTCCTTCCCACTCCCCTCACTCTCTCCTCTCCCTCCTCCTTCCCACCCCTCACTCTCTCCTCTCCCTCCTCCTTCCCACTCCCCCTCACTCTCCTCTCCCTCCTCCTTCCCACCCCCTCACTCTCTCCTCTCCCTCCTCCTTCCCACTCCCCCTCACTCTCTCCTCTCCCTCCTCCTTCCCACTCCCCCTCACTCTCTCCTCTCCCTCCTCCTTCCCACTCCCCCTCACTCTCTCCTCTCCCTCCTCCTTCCCACTCCCCCTCACTCTCTCCTCTCCCTCCTCCTTCCACCCCCTCACTCTCTCCTCTCCCTCCTCCTTCCCACTCCCCCTCACTCTCTCCTCTCCTCCTCCTTCCCACTCCCACTCACTCTCTCCTCTCCCTCCTCCTTCCCACTCCCACTCACTCTCTCCTCTCCCTCCTCCTTCCCACCCCTCACTCTCTCCTCTCCCTCCTCCTTCCCACCCCCTCACTCTCTCCTCTCCCTCCTCCTTCCCACTCCCCCTCACTCTCTCCTCTCCCTCCTCCTTCCCACCCCCTCCCTCTCTCCTCTCCCTCCTCCTTCCCACTCCCACTCACTCTCTCCTCTCCCTCCTCCTTCCCACTCCCCTCACTCTCTCCTCTCCCTCCTCCTTCCCACCCCCTCACTCTCTCCTCTCCTCCTCCTTCCCACCCCCCTCACTCTCTCCTCTCCTCCTCTTCCCACTCCCCCTCACTCTCTCCTCTCCCTCCTCCTTCCCACTCCCCCTCACTCTCTCCTCTCCCTCCTCCTTCCCACTCCCCCTCACTCTCTCCTCTCCCTCCTCCTTCCCACTCCCCCTCACTCTCTCCTCTCCCTCCTCCTTCCCACTCCCCCTCACTCTCTCCTCTCCCTCCTCCTTCCCACTCCCGCCTCTCCCTCCTCCTTCCCACTCCCCCTCACTCTCTCCTCCTTCCCACTCCCCCTCACTCTCTCCTCTCCCTCCTCCTTCCCACCCCCTCCCTCTCTCCTCTCCCTCCTCCTTCCCACTCCCCCTCACTCTCTCCTCTCCCTCCTCCTTCCCACTCCCCCTCACTCTCTCCTCTCCCTCCTCCTTCCCACTCCCCCTCACTCTCTCCTCTCCCTCCTCCTTCCCACCCCCTCACTCTCTCCTCTCCCTCCTCCTTCCCACCCCCCTCACTCTCTCCTCTCCCTCCTCTTCCCACCCCTCACTCTCTCCTCTCCCTCCTCCTTCCCACCCCCTCACTCTCTCCTCTCCCTCCTCCTTCCCACTCCCCCTCACTCTCTCCTCTCCTCCTCCTTCCCACTCCCCCTCACTCTCTCCTCTCCCTCCTCCTTCCCACTCCCCCTCACTCTCTCCTCTCCCTCCTCCTTCCCACTCCCCCTCACTCTCTCCTCTCCCTCCTCCTTCCCACTCCCCCTCACTCTCTCCTCTCCCTCCTCCTTCCCACTCCCCCTCACTCTCTCCTCTCCCTCCTCCTTCCCACTCCCGCCTCTCCCTCCTCCTTCCCACTCCCCCTCACTCTCTCCTCCTTCCCACTCCCCCTCACTCTCTCCTCTCCCTCCTCCTTCCCACCCCTCACTCTCTTCTCTCCTCCTCCTTCCTACTCCCCCTCACTCCCGCCTCCCTCTGATAAAACTAATTGTTAATTCTCATCGCAATATTAAGTCATAAATAGTGCATCTCTTGGATTTGCCCACATTTTGTACGTTCGAATTTCCACCTAAAGTAGAGGCATACATGCACTTTCACAGTTTTCATTATACACCGCATATCAAGATTCTAGTTCCCTGATTGGTCAAAACTGCAGGCATGAAAATTCGCTACAGTCTGCTGGGCACTATAGCGAAAAACATTGGCCGGGCATAGTTCTACTTGCATGTATAAAGCAAGAACGCAATAGTTGCGAAGTTTAGTTAGAAATTATTTTTCTGTTTTTTTTTTAATTTAATGGTTAGTCTTTATCGTTTGATTGTTGTGTTTTTTCAACGAAAATCTTTGAATTTGCCTTCATTATGATAGACGATTCCTAATCATTTCTTAAAATCATTAGTCTATATGTAGAGCTTAGCAATTTGTCTTTAATTTAAATCTTTAATCTTGTTGTATATATATGTAATAAAGGCCAACAGGGCCATTGTGGAATGCAGTTTTGTAACTGACAATGCTACCTTGTAAAAATAAAAATAAAAATAATTAAATAGCTAATTATTTAAACAAACATATAAATAAATTATCAATTCATAAGGGTTGAAAGACAGTCATCATTCACAACAAAAAAGCACAAGGACAAAGAAAATATTGATTTTTTTTTGTTGAATTATTCATGAATTCATGATAACTTTATCATAAAATCTCACACACATATTCAATATAAAAAGTAACGACAGAGAGCAGGGATCAAAGCTGATAAATTATCCTAAAATTACATTATTGTTATGTACAGGTTAAGTAATAAGCACATATCAATTTTTTGAAAGTTGTCTAATCATACTTTGATTTGATATTATCGTAATGATAAATAAATACATTTTCAAATTGCTGGTAACACGAAAGGTGACTAGAACTGGTACACACATGCAGAAGAGGTTTAGCCCCTTTTATTCATTGGAAAATATGTGTTTAATAGTTTCAAAACCAAAACCTATCACCATTATCACATTCATTCTCATAATAATTTTCAATGTTCTTTAAGCTATGTTTCTGGTTATTACAGAATCATAGCCCAGCGTTTTTCAACCTTTAGAAATAAAATAAAAATGTGTATATATTCTGGCAAGAGGCATCTGCCCACACATGAACAATTTAATGTGCCATATGCCTATGTGTATAAGAGTGACAGTGATGAACTTTGGATTGGGGTGATGCAAATTTGTTTAATTCCTAACAAAAATTGAAAACACTATCATAGCCTTAGACATTAAATTGCTTTCATGATTGACAAATAACATCATAACAATTGGTTCCCTCATGGTATCTGCAATGATGACTATTTCTTGCAGAAGTTCAACAAATAAATTGATGCAGTCTTTGTAAAAGGGGAAGTTCACCCCGATATTAAGTTGGTTTTAATGAAAGCAAAACAAAACTTCAAAGAAAAAGATCAGTGAAAGTTGCAGCAAAATCTGTTGAGAAAAAACACAGACATGAACCTTTGAAGTTGTCAATTTATTCTGTACTAATAAATTCATATACATGTACTTCTAGTCCTACGTGCACTCAATGTAATCATTGGAAATAAGATTTTATACAACTCTAATCATTCCAATGCCCCCTCAAACAGCTGGGCCACAGGGCTTATTCCCATATGGTCTACAACCAGTCGGACTACTATCCCTATTATATAGTCTTATAAATCATTTTTCTACTTATCATTAGGTATATTGCTCATGAAGTCTAATGCCCATTTTGTGTATTATCCATATTGTTAAATAATCATTAATCATGAATAATAATAATCATCAAATGATTATTAGACCTTAAGGGTTGTAGACAAAATGGGAATTAGACCAACTGGTTATTAGACTAAATGAATAATCGACCAAATGGGCAGTAGAATAATTGGGGATTATATCAAATGGCTATTCTACTATAGGTCATTAGACCAAATGATACAAACACAAAATGATTAGTAGGCCATGTGGATAGTAGACGGGCTGGGTGTAGACCATATGGGAATAGACCAATTGGGTAGTGGAAAAACTGGTTGTAGACCAATCGGCAATTCACCAGCCACAGGACCAATACCTGTTCAATGTGTTCATTTACTACAGTGTACTTGATTTAAAACAATGAGAGACAGGGGAAATACAATGATGCTGCCTATGAAATTAATACAAAGTTACACTGTAATAAGATAATGACTTGGAAGACAAAAAAAGCATTGCAAAAATAAATACAGGAATTTAAAAAAATGTATACAAAAGTCTGAAATGATTTTGGTTGTATTGCAATAAATAAGGTTTTAAAAAGGTACAAGATATCCTGAAGAAAACCCTCTTTTCATCTGTAACTTTTATGATAAGACTTGATTCCTAAATCAGCCATTTGTTGATGCATGCGATTTTTTATCCAGTTGTAAAACTGATATTCATACTTCATTAAAACAGTTTTGACATAGAGGGCAGTCTTGGCTGAGGGTTTTTTCTTGTATTGAGTCACACCAACAGACGTCTTGTTCATGGTAGCGATTTGTTCTGAAAGGGAAATGGAGGGAAAAAAAGAGCAAATGTCAGTTGGATCTCCCTAGGTATTTAGTTTATAAATGAAATAATACGGACATATATTATACTGTATGTATGTACAGTGTGACATGCAAATGAATATGAATGTCTTGTAGTTCTTAAATGATGCCTACATTGCAAGGTACCTATCTTTCATGGTAGCTATATTTCTGGGTACATACTCTCCCAAAATACTGAGATGTAGTTTCACCACATTCTCAACTTCTCAGTAAGCCAAGGCAGTGGCGGATCTAAGGGGGGGGGGGGGGGACATGTAAAAACACATTAATATTAGCTTTTTTTTAGATGGGCCCCCTCCCCTGGCACTCAAGGGGGGGGGGGGTGCGATTTTTCAAATTTTTGAGGGCCCCCCCCAAAAAAAATATGGTACCTACCTAATCTAAGACATTTATCTAGGGCTCCACTGAACATATTTTGTAGAACATTATGAAAGGCCTTATGGTTCTTCAACGATGCCTACATTGTCAGGGGGGTGTTTCACAAAGATTCTAAGTTGAACTTATCTCTAAGTTGGACTTAACAATTATGGAAAGCCGTTAGCATCTTTGAAAATATTTTGTAAACGTTTTTTTGAAAGGCATAAAATGTTGATTCAAATCATTCATATTTTCTATCACAAGGAGATTTCATGTTCTTGATGTGGAATTTATAAAAAAAAGTCTAAAATACTTGAATTTTTGCTTTTGAATATATTTTATTTTAAGGCTCCAATGGCTGTCCATAATTTTTAAGTCCAACTTAGTGTTAAGTTCTACTTAGGATCTTTGTGAAACACCCCCCTGGTACCATATCTTTCATGCTGAACATCTTTCCAGGTACCTATCTCTTTTTTAGTAGCGGTACATACTTTCCATACATACTGAGATGTAGTTTCACCACATTACTCAACTTCTCAGTCACCCAGTTTCCCCAGTTACCTACCGAATCTAAGGAATGTATCTAGGGCTCCACCGAACATATCTGGTAGAACCTTCTCAAAGACCTTAAGAATGTCTTGTAGTTCTTCAACAATGCCACCTTTTAAGGTACCAATCTTTCATGGTAGCTATCTTTCTAGGTACATACTTTCCTAAGGTACTGAGATGTAGTATCACCAAGTTCTTAACTGCTCAGTTCCCTAGTTCCCCAAGGGACCTACTAAATCAAATGGCTCCACTGAACATGTCTGGTAGAACATCCTGAAAGACCTCAAGAATGTCTGGTAGTTCTTCAATGATGCCAACATTTTCAGGTACCATTATCTTTTATGGTACAATGTAGCTATCTTTCCAGGTACATACTTTCCCCAAATACTGAGATGTAGTTTCACCAAGTACCTAACATCAATGGTACCTTGGTTTCAATGTACCTACCGAATCTAAGGAATGTATCTAGGGCTCCACTGAACATGTCTGGTAGGACCTTCTGGAAGACCTGCAGGGAGTCCTGTAGCTCTTCTAGGATTCCCACCGCCACATAGTGCTTCTTGACATTTTCAATAGCCCGCTCTAAAGCCCATTCTGTTGGAAACCTGGAAATAAAGGAGTAAAGAATATCATGAAAGATTTCCACCAAGATGGTTGTAATAATGGTTTGAAAGTTCTTGTGTCACACCAAAAAGGAAATTTTTACGCTAGCCCGACAACAAACAACGCAGTTATCGCCAAAACGACAAGTACTGGTAATCGGTCACAAGGATTAGCCTTCAGTTTTATGATCAACAAGCTTTACGTAGTGCTCTGTCTTTCCCCCCATATGGTTGAAGTCCTTATCTGACATTTTCATCATTTGAAGACCCTTTGATCGAGAGACAAGGGGCGTTCTTGATTGGCCTACAGGTTTGCTGTGTGTTCTGACTTGTACACTCATTAATGGTGTTTCCACCAATCTGCCGGTGTCAGCGAATTTTGACCTTCTGCACATGGAAACTGACGACACACCCACTTTAAAGCCCCACTGCACTACTTATAGCTACTTGCGCCCTCTATATAGCAAACAATGCCTAACCGGTGCCTGTTGGTCCCCCATGATCCCCTTTTTCTTATGTTAATTGAGAGCTGATTTGATGAGATAACCACCTGTCAGTGACCTTGCAGGGAGGTCTAATCCCCCCCCCTGGCCAAACTAGTACAGACAGGCTTTAACACCGACATAGAGAGAAGCCAAATTTAAATGTACATGTAGATAAAATGCCTTGTTTACGGACAAAAGTGCCATGGGGGATCAAACTCATGAATGGACCTATTTGTATTATACATGGTTCATAAACAATGTGAGACAAATGAACTGTACAATGTGACATTTAACTGAAAAGATGATTCACTGTGAACATGACAGACAAAGAAAGCGGACAAAATATACAGTTCCTCAGGTAGACAAAGGAACATCCCTTCACTGCTATTATGTAAAAAGGTGAATATGCATGTGACACCTGTTCTACACATTTTTACATAATAGCAGTGAAGGGATGTTCCTTTGTGTACCTGAGGAACTGTATATTTTGTCCGCTTTCTTTGTCTGTCATGTTCATAGTGATTGGTACTACAAAATCGGAGAACAGCGTTGAAAAGAGCCATACTAAAGATTTTTGACTTACACTCATCAGAGTAAAACACAAGAATGAAACAGAAAGCCAAAATTGATCAATATAAACGGAAACTAGATGGAACGAGGCGCGAATATAACGAGCTCTGATTGGTTGTCTAAGGTAACGGTAAATTAGGCTTTATATTGCCAGCCGGTTATACCGGGATAATCGCTAAAATGACATATAAAATTTCCTCCTGTCTCCTTTCATACTTGCCTGCATCTAGGGTCGTGGCCGCAGAAGAAAGGGACGATATAGAACGCTCTTTTTCCAATACACTCCGGCACCTGCTGGAGGACACACTGCTCATAACTCTGTTAAGAGACATAAAAAAGTAAGCAAATTTAATATACAGATGGATAAAAATGATAGGTTTCTTCTTCTCGAATCACCTCACAAGCCTCATATGATATGGAGTCACACAAATTACGAAGGTAATCATCTGTGACAACATCATTATATAAGTATACAATATATTAAGTAGATTCTACTTGATTGTCATTATAAAGACTATATAGCTTAAGAAGAAATAAAGTAGGATGGAGCCTTTAATATGGAAAAGTTATACTCTACATGTACTACGTTATGGCCTCAGAAAGTTAACATTATTGCACCTTCATAAAAATAGAAATTAAAACAAAAAAAATTGACCAATCCACCTTCATTCTTGAGTAATTTGAGTTTACGAAAGACACAAAAACATCAAATTTACAAGGGATATTAATAATTTGGTAAACTGTAAATATTAAATGAAGTACAAGTGATCGCATCTTCCTTAAAATTGCTAAGCAGATTTTTCAATGTTTAGGCAGAATTCAGCCTTGCTCATGATGAAAGTATAATTATATATCCATACAAATTGCAGGACACTGATTCAATGGAAAAACAATTTCTCTCTTTTTCTTCTCCGACAAACAGATAGCATCATGAAGTAGTGAGTAACGAGTGACAAAATGCTGAAAATAATTCTGGTTTCCACATCGTCACTCGTCATCTGGACCTAGTATAAAAAATTTCCATTGCAAACATTTGCGGGAGATCTGCCATCACGAAACAGAAATAATGGGTAGCAGATAGCAGCTTCCTCACCACTTTGTCTTTAAATCATGGATTTTATGAAATGTCCAAACTTCTGAATCTAAACAATTCAACCTTTGCCTTTTCAGTTTGTTACCCAAACTTCCTAATTTATTCAATTTCATGAATAAGAATTATTGTAAAATACAGATGAGTATTTGCTCGCTTTAGAATAAGGGGTGCAATTTGGGTTCATTCGTTGGATTTTATGTTTTCTTTATTTTCTTCTTACTTCAGGGGGGTGTTTCTCAAAGATCCCAAGTCGAACTTAACTGTAAGTTGGACTTAAATATTATAGCCATTTGTAGCCTTAAAATGAAATATATTCAAAAGCAAAAATTCAATTATTTTAGACTTTTCATAAATTCCACATCAAGAACATGAAATCTCCTTGATAATAGACAATATAAATGATTTGAATCAACATTTTATGCCTTATAAGATAAATTTTACGAAAATATTTTCAATGATGCTAACAGCTTTCCATAGTCCAACTCAGAGATAAGTTCAACTTAGGATCTTTGTGAAACAACCTTGAACTGTAATTTAACCCAAAGAATACAGGCTTATTAGTTTTCATTTTTAGGTTGCTCTTATATGTTCTAGCTGCACACAACTTGTTTCATAGGGGATTGTTACAAGTTCACTGATAATGCTACCCTGAATAAATAAATAAATAAAACAAATGAAATACCCTGATGAACTCTCACCATTAATTTACGAGGATCGGTGGAATTCTCGCTGAACTTGCGCTCCTGTTTCTTCTCATCTCCGAACCTAATGAAATAATAGGATGACACTGCCCTCTCTAAAGGATCTCGGATAATGTTGATGTACGTAGGGTGCTGGAAGCCGTATCTGGAAAGGGCAGACAAAAAAAAAGAAAAAAAAAAAGAGTAAATTCATCTGCATACACACATCTACTGGAAGTCCGAACTCTATATAACACAAACAACATGATCCTAATATAGGCTCCAAGGCAACATGTGGTACGAACACATGTCATTTATAAGGAAATTCTTCGTTATGAAATGGAGCACAGAAGGTTCATTGGAAACCTGGAGAGGGAGAAATAATATAGACTTAAAGAGAAGGTTGAGTTCTGGGAAGAGGTGAAAAATTATTTGTGAGCGTTATCATTCTTATGCAAGTGTGGAAGAACATCAGATAAGACATGTTCCCTGAAAAGCATGGCTCTTCAAATGCCTTCATATTCTAAATATGTCATGTAACATCGTAACAATCTGGGTAGGATTT